>JAUMHH010057106.1:2592-23283 GCA_032359455.1 Chlamys rubida
ATGATAACTGGGTCATATGTATTAGTATAATTACTGTATGATCCAGTGCACATGATAACTGGGTCATATGTAATACTGTATGATCCAGTGCACATGATAACTGGAGCATATGTAATACTGTATGATCCAGTGTACATGATAACTGGGTCTTAGGTGTTACTGTATGATCCAGTGCGCATGATAACTGGGTCATATGTATTACTGTATGATCCAGTGCACATGATAACTGGGTCATATGTATTACTGTATGATCCAGTGCACATGATAACTGGGTCATATGTAATACTGTATGATCCAGTGCACATGATAACTGGGTCTTAGGTGTTATCGTATGATCCAGCCAGTGCACATGATAATTGGGTCTTAGGTATTACTGTATGATCCAGTGCACATGATAACTGCATGGGTCTTAGGTGTTATCGTATGATCCATCCAGTGCACATGATAACTGGGTCTTAGGTATTACTGTATGATCCAGTGCACATGATAACTGGGTCTTAGGTGTTACTGTATGATCCAGTGCACATGATAATTGGGTCTTTGGTATTACCGTATGATCCAGTGAACTGACTTTTTAGTGTCATTGTGGCCAGATATACAGAAGGATTTTTACTGAGAAAGACAAGAGTATTGACTGCATTAATTTATTATGAAAGAAAGTGAGGATGGGAGCACCAACAGATTTACTGCTATATAACCCTTTTTATAAGCTTTTTCTTGTGTGGGGTGGTGGTGGCGGTGGCAGGGCACTGCATGTCCCCATCTCTCTGAATCTGGTCTACGTTTTTAAAAATACCAAAACATTACTCCTACATAATTATTTTGTACTGTCATTAAATATTAAAACCACTTTCCTTGTTTTTTAAAATAATGTTCCAAAACTTTTCAGGTGCGCGACATATGCTATCATTTTATTCTTATGTCAACACACAAGGGTGACTTGAAATAACGTATCATTTCGTTTTTTTCCGTTACTATTCAACACGAATATCAAAGCTACAGTAGGCCTAATATTCACCGATTTACAAAATGAACTTGATGGACAAACTGTTTGACAGACACATGCAGAATGTATTGATAACATTCTATTATGACCATCACCATGGTTGTCATAATAACTTTCACGAACTTCAATTGCAATTTCAACTATTGGTCTTATAATGTGTCCGGTGTCTACCGGTGATGACCGATGGTAGGGCAGCCTCTGGATCTTTGATATAAATTGAATCAATGGCATTACGTAAAGTTGAGAAAAAAATACTGCCATGTTGATATATTGTGAACAATGTTTTATAGAGCACACGCATATATTAATTTCTAGGGTTCCGATGAGTATCATTAAAATAGAAATAGTTATCTGGTTGAGGAGTGTTCACAACACATAAAAAATAACTACACACCATCCTTTTGCTCTCACGGCAGACTCCGCCATCTTCAATACACGTCGAAAACAGTAAAATCAATTCTGATTGGTTGATTGTCAAACTTGGGAAATCCCTTTGGACCGTGCCTATTTTGAGCACGAATTGGCAAAGAAATGAAATTTCGATTGCCTTTCAAGAAAATTGTGTTAAAAAGGAATATATGACAAGAACTTTAACCAATAAAATTTCGAAAATATCAATAAATTGTATACATGAGGGTTTCCTCTAGTTAAAAATGTAACAAGTCACGTGATTGGTTAATTTTTGGGTGTATTGTCAAAATGGCGCAGAGAATGACTAACTTTAGGAAGAAGAACGGTGCCAACATCACATCCTCTGCGATTCTATAATTAGCAAGGGTGCTACCCACGTGTTATAGATAAAAATACCAAACGGAAATTATTGAGACCTTTAGTTACGTTGTCATATTTAGATTTCCATTTCGTTAGAAATCGACAGATGTCAATCTATGTGCACAGTTTGGTTCATTCATACAATTTCAACTGTTGACATTAGCTCTGTTATTGTCAATGCACATGCTCACTGCTGAGCGTTCTTGTGTTAACTCATCGTAAGCATGTGATTACAAACGTAGTCATTTGTTTCCTGGTGACTGGAGTTAATGACATAGTTTAAAAACCGTGTCGGATAGATTTTTCCGGATGTGTGTCACAAACTGAACTGAAGCATGGATAAGAAAGAAAGAGATAAGCGAGGCAGTTTTGTAAGTATTATCTTCCGTAACACATCCGTACAGAGTGTTTGCTGTTTACTTGGTCCTGTACTACACCACAGTGTAGATAACACACTTGATATATAGACCCATTGTTTACAGATGTGACTGGTAGTGGTATGGTGATCATGTCCTGGTACAGTTTACATCATATGCTCCTTGGAATGTATTTCACTGTGGATTTTTATTGAATTTGAGTCGTTATATGAAGTGAATCATTGTTTAAATGTGACATCTGATTCATCATCATCATTTGAAGCAGATTTCTAACTAAACTGGAGGTGGTGTCGCTGTATCCATTGGCAATTTTTTCTGATTATAAATTGTCACATGAGTTGCATTTTAAAATTACTTAAACAGAATGTTATGAATATGGCTACATCAATGCTCCTTTATTAGATAATATTTGGAATTCAATTGACATTTCAAATTTGGTGGTGCAAAATACATTTGAACAATGCAGCGGGGTAGGGAATCTAAAAAGTCCAAATTTAAACCTAAGGTGAGTATATATATACATGCTATTTTATTGATAAACAAAATCATTAATAAGATTTTAATGATGTTACATGTCGTATACTTTAGTTTGTAACAGGCTGCTATGAGGTTATAATATTGTGTTTAAACTTCAAAATTAGATGTAACTGGCTTGTTCATACCTACGTTTACGTCTATCATGGAATTAGAACGTACTGATTTATTGGTATTAATACATTTTAAGTATGTATTTATAGTTTTTAAGTATGTATGTATAGTTTTTTAGTATGTATTTATAGTTGTCAATATGAATATATTTTATGCTCCTCCATTAAGTGTTACCCTTGGTCATGAATACCTGTACATATTATTGTAACCTCTAGATCTGGCCAGTTGAACTTTGCGTTTACATGTAAAAATGATATATAGGTCAGTTTAAGACTATACCAGCACTGTAACAAGGGCCAGTGATGTAACTTCACATACAAGTTTATGTGCCTTGATGAGTACATCACATTTCCTCTGCATTTTTTGTGACCTTCACCTTTGACCTTGATTTCTGGTGACCTTGGACCAAAGGTTTGGTTAAGTTCTTGTATTTAGGTCAGTTATGGACCAAGTATACGTACTGTAGCTATAGGGTCATGCAACTTCACATGTTAATGTTAATGCTTGTCTATGAGTAAAGTATGATGCATAATGTATTGTAACGTTGACCTTAACCTCTTTGACCTTGCTCTAGTTCTTAAGTGTGAGAGCTGATCATCCATGTCTAATACTGACACATTTCTAGTTTATGTGTGTGAGAATGTTTGAAAATCTGTTTCATTCAGAATCAGTCATGGATATTCATACAGGCCTTTTTGTTTTTGTAATCCTAAGGTTGGTTGACATTTGGGACCCTAACATGAAACAGTCATATAGGCCTAACATACGTCCTATGTACATCATATTTAGATAAAAAAAATCAATGACAATTGCAAACTGAAAATGGTTGCAGTGTGTATGGTACACATATTGCATGTATGCAAGTGGGTACTAGATGTCTATTCTATTGGTTGTGATTTTAAAAATGTTACAGTCATCTTGTCACTTGTGTTTGATGCATGTGCACACACACAAAATCTAGGTCATGAAATTGGATAAAAATGTCTATATTACATTTCTGCATATAGTATTTCTGCACTATTTCATGAAAACATGCACATGTGTCTATTAAAAGTCAATTTTCTGTGAGAACAATGTGAAAGTTGGGGAAATGTCTATAAAAAACAACAACAAAAACCTGCATAGAAGTACAGTAGAGGCATATACATTAGGGTAACAAATATTACCAATCAGAACATATCTGTTTAAAAATGCAGGACAACTGTCCAGGAATAGCTTACAAAAGCACATGTACATATTTTTTTTTTATGTTTAACAAAAATTTGTCAGCTTCATCATTATAACAAATACTTTGATTGATGTTATAGTTCATGTTTTATTTCAGCTTGATAAAGTAGGAGGGACATTCCGACTTGGTAGTAAGGATAAAGCCAAGAGTAAGTCTAGTACATACTCAGGTCGACTGCCATCAACAACTGAGTCGGAAGAGACAAATGGATCCCAGTATGGATTTGGTCCTCAGCAGGATGGTATCAGCACCCTGTCGGATAAAGAGGTCACGGAAAAGTTCGAACAAATGCTGGTAAGTTTTATATTAAACCAATTACAAAAAAAAAAAAAAAATTACTGAATGTTTATAAACAATTATTCACCAACTGTTATCACAAGGTTCATGGTAAGATATTAGACACCATTTAAAAAAAAAAAAACCATTTTAATCTCTGACCACTGGTGGTTGTTTCTTAGATCATCTTTGTGAGTCTCTGTGAAGCTGTATAATGAAACACCTAAGTAAAAGTAAAGTAGCACAATACACAAAACTGGGAACACTCCATTACCATAATTTTGATGTGGTGATGAAGAGCCTGTGGTCATGCTACCTGTATAAATCAAGGGGTGTACATGTAATCCACAGTCATCTGTATAAATCAAGGGGGTGTACATGTAATCCACAGTCATCTAGATAGGTTTAAATGCTGATATAAGATAATAATAATATAGACTAGTTCATTGTTACACCATGAACTTCTGTTTCTTATTTTGAACTTTTACGATAGATTTATTTTCTGCTACTGTGTGCTGTCACCAGCTGGTAATTGACAAGAAATAATTGTTATACAAGATATCACTGTATACTAGCTGGAACAGATGTGAAGCATGTAAATTGTGTAATTGTAGCTGGTATTGTAGTAATGGCCATTATGATCTGCTTGTAATTTTGTATGTAAAAATCTATAGATGGTTTATATTACCAGGGCTGGAGGTTCATTTTGAATACCACTAGTCGATTAGGGTATTAGTTTCCAATTTTTACTAGTCCATTCCACTTACCCAATATTATTCAACAAGATATTGGGTAAACAATATCAAATTTTTACTAGTCAATCAGGCTTGCAGTTTTTAGAAGAGTTTTTGGAGATTTGAATTGTCTCAGACTATAGGGCTACTCTTATTGTCTAGCCCTGTTTGTACTTTGTGACTTGTGTATACAATCATACAGATATTTTATCCTTGTTCATTTGTTGATAACCATATCACCAATAAGCCCGGGGGTCAATACATAATCTCTAACTCAAAGTAGGGGAGTGGGCTTATTTCAGGGCAGTAATATGATTATATCTGTTGGCATTTCTCTTTAACTGCAATATATATATATATATATATCGCCTGAAGAGCTCCAAGATGGGCGAAAGCGCTAGCCGATTATACTAGTCTTCGTGTTTTGCTTTATTTATATATATATACATGTATATATATGGGTGGGCTTATTACCAGGCAAGGGCCTATTCTTGGATAATAACAGAGTAATAGAACACCTCGATGGATCATGCTGAAATAGGATAACATCAGTATCTGATATATCAAGTTAACAGACATGACATCATATAGTTTACCTACCAGATGGTGCATACTATCCTCAATCTTTTTTGAGTCTCCAGACCCTGATTCTAGGATCCCTGATTTTTCGAAGTACATTAAAAAGCTACTCAAAAATTAAGATTCCTGATTTGGATTTTTTTCCTCCCTAGGAGTATCAAGTCTCCCCTGCAGGTTGGGGATCAAGAAAATAGTTTTTCACTATTTTGATAGTGGAAATTTTCTAATGAATAAAACCAACTGAATGACTTCTGAAAATTATATAGTCTTGAACAGAAAATATCCAGAATTTTTCAAACTTAAGCATTAGAGCAGGCACCTATATTTCACCCAATACTGTAGGTAAGGTAATTTTTGGGTTTCCCGTATTTATTTGGCCAGTTACGTGTAATTTACATGCAATGATGCATGCTTGCACACTGGAAATACAAACCTGTAGCAGACAAATGTAAACCATAAAATGCACTTGGAATACAACATCAATAATTGATATTATGTCATGAACAGTGTATGTGTATGTGCATGGTTTGATAGAAAAGGTCTTGAATGGTTTAGTAAGATGAAGTTTATCCAGATACACAGTTTAGGGTGTATCTATAAGGCCATTGCTTAGATATAAATGAGACCCAACTTAGACATTTATTTAATAGAAACTTATCAAAGTGGTATAACAAAGTGATATAACAAAGTGGTATAACAAAGTGGTATAACAAAGTGATATAATAAAGTGGTATACTAAAGTGGTATATAGTATAACAAAGTGGTATAACAAAGTGATATAACAAAGTGGTATAACAAAGTGGTATAACAAAGCAAAGTGGTATAACAAAGTGATATAACAAAGTGGTATAACAAAGTGGTATAACAAAGCAAAGTGGTATAACAAAGTTGTATAACAAAGTGGTATAATAAAGTGGTATATTAAAGTGGTATTACAAAGTGGTATAACAAAGTGATATAACAAAGTGGTATATCAAAGTGGTATATTAAAGTGGTATATAGTATAACAAAGTGGTATATTATAATAACAAAGTGATATAACAAAGTGGTATTACAAAGTGGTATAACAAAATGGTATAACAAAGTGGTATAACAAAGCAAAGTGGTATAACAAAGTGGTATCTCTATCTGCAGGATCTTATCACTTCATTTAGGTTGTATTTGATCTTTTGATATTGCTGAATTTTAGTTGAGGTTTTAAAATACCGTCTAAGTTCTTTTATTATTGATTTACCTGCCTTCCATTGTTGTCCTATTTTTGTTTTGTAATAATCTGCCTGAAGGTGAGATGAAAGAGAATTCAATATAATTAATTGATCAAATGGGTCTGATATTTCTGTGTGATACATTCAGCAGCCAGTAGATTCTATGGTCTACTAGCTAATCCATTGAGTGGGTCTGATGTTTATCTGTGTTAAGTACATTTAGTAGACAGTACATTCTGTTGTCTACTAACTAACTGATTGAGTTAGTCCATTAGTATCTGTTTTCTAGACTAGTAGTCCATTAGTATCTGTTTTCTAGACTAGTAGTCCATTAGTATCTGTTTTCTAGACTAGTAGTAGTATACTACTGACCAACTGATTTAGAGTACATATTCTAAGTAGATGCTGGCTATATATAACTGTGTCACAATGTATAGACCATGCATGCTGTTTGTGTTTGAAGTGTGTATGTAAGTGTGAAATGTCACATCCTTATATGTTTACAATTCCAGGCATAGATGTTCCAGGAATCTTTACATAGTAACTGAAACTTTGACCTAAATTATAAAAGTGCCCGTCATAACATCTCCATACAAACGTATTAGTGTAGAACTATATTGTAGCATTGTAGAGTTGTATATACAGTGTACTGGTATACATATAACATATATATAGGTCTCATAAGTAATAACGACAGTATGATCCAATAATGGCACTGGATCTGAACAAACGAATGTTAGTTGGATGCATATTACTTAAATAGATATATGAGCAAAGAAGTAATAACGACAGTGCAGACAAAGAAATAACATATAGCTATACATCATTTGAATGTTCTCAACATCGTGTGATAGTTCATACTTTCCTATACAAATAACATAATATTATAGTCTCAAATACTACTGCCTGATATGCTTCTGTGTCTTATACTTTCTGAGATAGAAATCTCCTGAGGTATGGAACCCTGCCTTATATGGTCTACAATAGAACTCTGTGTAGTGAGCCCTCAGTTCTACTTCTATGTCCCGGGAACTCATCAAACTTTAATTACCTGGTTGAAATTTGCAGTACAGGTAATTTACCTGTAACATAAGCTACCTTCCATAGTGTTGTGTCACTTGATTTCCTGATATGCAGTAGACTAGGTTGATATTCTTACCTTTAATGTAAGTCAATAGTCTTACCCAGAGCATTTAGATTGGAATGTGAGTACTGATACCTGAAATGTATCTCAAATGAAATGTATTTCATTGAATTTAATTAATCAATGTTTCTACAAGTGTTCACAAAAACCACACAGCTGCCGAGGCTGGAGGTCATAGGTCAAGGTCACAAGGACATCTGGCTAATATTTTTGGAAAGTAAAACAAGCAAAATAGTTTTTACCAAAGACTGACTATACACATTATAGATAAATAAATAAATTACTTTATGGCAATGAGCATCAGGTCCATTTGTGTTTTGATAACAATCGCTGATCAAGAGAACTGTTTAATCAGCAATCAACAGGATTTCATTTTTATTTTATTCTGTAAAATTGATTAACCAATTGTAACAACGAGGCAAAGGATTATTTATATACACAATTGTGCACACCATTTATTTTTTTGCCATCTCATAAATGTACTTTGTTTTGGACACATCTTTTTCGAGTTACCATAATTTGTATCGCTGATAAAAGCATTGCTATATCTGCTTCTTTCTACACAATAATAGCAAGGTGTTGCCAACACATTCTTTGTCAGTTTTCCTTCACTGACACACAATGGTTGATCAGGTAGAAATCCTCTGTTCTTTGAGGTACTCCGGTATGATCTTAGTGCTTCTGTTCACACACAACTGTGCGTGTAGCAATGGATGTGACAAGTCTAAGTGGAGATCAGTCGGAGGCAGGGTCCTACCAAGGTGTTAATGATTACCCCAGGCTCTTGTGCCTGATTGCTTCTCCAGGTATACATGTTTGATAACCTACATAATTAGCTGGAGCTGAGGTAGGCTTAACAGGCTGGTTATAGGGTTCAGGAGATACACTGTCATTGAGGGAAACATGCTCTTTAAAAGTCATGGACGTTTATTTCAGACTTTTCCTGTTACTTCCATGCATGATTTTAATGTACACGTTTGAAATATACACGTGATACATATCTTATTGGCAATGTGATGCAATAAGGTCCTCAGTTGTCATGATTTCTGTGTATAGTATCAAAGATCAGTCGCTAACATAAGTTTTATTTTTGGATGTGATTCAGTGCAAACATGAAGTTGTATTTTTTTCGTTTAATTTATCCCATGAGTAGTCAGCTATTTATATTTTCAACACTGATTCATCTGACCTTGGATGAAAGTGATATATATAGCACACTCAAGAATTAACAAGAAATATGACACAAGTAGGTTAAGGAACTGTCAAGCTCAACGGAGATGTTTCTTGTCATATAATATAGCTTATAGTCTGCAAATCTGACTACAAACTACAAATTTATATACAAAAGGTGTATTTATAACTATTTACACAGCTGTTGTGATGGCTATTACCAGTATTGTAAGACTTCATTGACTACTATAGATAACTGTTACAGGAGACAATCATGTAGGCCTACACACTGTTGTGGTTGTGAAGTAGACTTAATGGACCAAACGTGCTATATATCAACGGGACCAGTAGTTGTCATGCTCTGTAAACAAGCAACAACTGAAGACAGCAACATGCTCATCTACATATGGATCAGCATATTCTTTCTTCAAGAATTTATTATTTTTTGTTATACTGGTATGCAATAACTGCCTGTATGTACCAAGTAGGACTTTACGTAGCTAATGTTATGTGATTTTATCCCTGTTCACAGCATCACGTCCTATTGTCATGTAAGACAGGTAGGTTCGCACCTGATGTTTCCACCTGTACTACACAGGTATGCGGCTACCTGTACACCTACGTCGGCCCTGTGTCCCCAGGCACCACTGGTGATACATGTACACTACTCCAAACAATTAATGGAAACACTTTAACTACAATGGGAGTAGCTCAGTGTATGTGACTGATGCAAGGTTGAATGAAATCTCATTACTTTCCATGTAACATTTGTTCCGTGTTGAGGTGTGATGTAATAATACTGCAACCACAACAAAAGTGCCTACTTGTCTGTGTCTGACTCAGCGACCCTCACCTTAACAGGTCTTCTATGATCAGTTCTTGAATATTCATGATCTATGTAATTTAATTAAAGGATTTTAAAAAATACTTCATTAATATTCGTAACCATGTATTACCTATTGTACACCTTTACATCGAGAAGGACTGGTACAATGTTTTACAGTGCACAACAACCTGAGGAATGTTATCATAGTTACCTGATATAATACATTTGTTCAAAGGACTTCTTACCCTTACAAGGTTCACCCCACGTATATTTATTAGCCGGATTTTAAGATTTATGTTTGGGTGGTATTTATCACTGGCCTCCTGAAGGCTCAGAAGTCTGCATCAACATAAATTCACAAAATGTTGTATTAACACAGATAAATTACATGTCACATAGTAAATAGATCATATAAGTAACAAGGTTAAAATTTGAAGATCTATACTTTATAGACATTATCATAATATGATAATGATGATAAAACCATGAACTGCATTACAGTTTACTATAACCTCATCTGTTCTTCCTGCTATAAAAACATCCAAAAGTTGTATAACTCTACTTAGACAATTTGCAAGAAGGTGTTCTGGAAAAGAGCTCTGTCTGACATTTTTGAGTGAATTTTAAAGCCAGGTGTGGTTTGAATTAAAGCCAGGCAACGCCCATATTTCCAACTATAGGAAGTACAGGTATCCGACGATGAGTTATATGATCAGACAGGCTTTTTATTACTGGCTTAACATTTTGCCTGCCGTTCAATTTTCCTGTAGCCTGCTTCAGCTTTGATGAAGTAGACATACGTGGGATTGGTGGAGCCAAAGACAGCATCGGTACCTATCCACTGGGACCTCATTCCTAATTAACAAAATCTTGTTCTCACACCTTCGCATATGAAGGATACACTACAAGTGACCAATGTGGAACACCCATGTGCACAAAGTTACTTGAATGCCAGAATATATGATTTCAGTTCTAAATAATCCCTCCCAGGTCCGTGTAAACATGTCCTGTTCCTGATCCGAGTTTTATCTCGTTCCTCTAGATCTAGGGTTCAAGTTCAATGACACCTCAACCTTTCTGTTTAGTTTATGGTTATTTTGAAAATTCTAATGTGTGACAGTTTAGCATGAAGTATAAGATCTGTCCTGTGGTAGATGCTATCTGCAAGAGATACTGCAGACATCAGCAACGATGATTCAAAGCATCGTTATCTTGACAAAACATTAAAAAATACCAAGTTTTAACTTTAATCTCAACTTTGGAAATTCTTCTTTCAATACCTTATCCTGCTATGCCTAAAAATATGGACATTTCATCCTCAATTTGACATCTATAATTATGTGTGATGCATGCAATGAAATGTTTGCTGTAAAATTATGGTAAAGTTGACAAAGTTGATAGATATGAGCAGGTTGGTAAAACTGGAGGCAGTGTGGTGCCACTGGGACAATTGTTTTATTGTGGGCGGTGAACCTACATGTTACATGAATGTATAGCCACATTTAGATTGTGAAGGGTGGACTGTGTCTTGTAGGAACAGATATAACACCACTGATAAACAAAAGTGAGAGTCACAATGTATACAGCTACCATATTACACTCAAAGCCAGCCCTGCTGGTGGGGAGCTTTCAAAACAAAACGGAAAACTAACTATTTAGTTTGTCTCGTTGATTTTGTAATGTTGTGTTTTGTGACTACGGTAGTTGATTTGGTATGTAGCTTTCTTTTCTTCCGTCGTTGTGTTTATTAGTAAGAGCGACTACACCTCCGACGATTTATCATAGGGTGGGGTGTATAAGCAATATCCTGTGTCCGTACAGTAAACAGATAATACAGGTCACACACAGCCAGTGACAATAGCCAGGTATTGCTGAGAGCTATATTTAATCACAATATTCAGAAGTAAGCATTCCTGCTATCTAAGCCAGCGAAACAGTTTGAATCTTGTACAGGTTAGGTTTTGTATACGTTTAGAATCATCGGGATATAATAGGTAATAGATTTACAATGTACTATAAAGTATACACACCCGTCGTGTCACCAGTAGTTTGTTTGGGTTATCTGCTTCAATGCAAATACACAATCAGAAATAAATACAGGTATCCTTTTCATAACTGATATTGTATACACATTTCAAGGTTTCTTACATGTATAATTTACATCTATATATATATAGATACTTCGTGGGCTGTTTGTTACCTGTCTGTTTTATATATATTACAATTTTTATGCCTCATTTGATCAATGATTTATAAGGTTTGGATCACGATTGGTTCCTCCCCTGCCTGTATTTTGTGTTTCTGTTTTGATGCTATAGTATAAAAGCTTGAGGTCTTTCATCTGTTTGTTAATGGCCCGCTTTGCTGTAAGTTTCCATGTAGTGTAGATCATTACAGGATTCTGGCTGTACCTGTAATAGAAATCAGTTTCCACTGACACTTTGATAAAGCCATCAATACCCCTTCTAACTATAAGGTTCATATCAATGACCACCCTGAGAACTGAAACTATTTTTTGGGACTTGGAATGATTTTGAATCAGCAGTGTTTACTGAAGGTCACAGCTGTGACTTAGTGTCAGTTTATCATTAACCCAGATCAGGTATTTACATTGGAAATCGGCAATGGAAACAGAACATCATTGATTCTGGCCATGTTTACCACTGGAAGGAGCCGCGGACAGATAGTACAACAATCAGGAGATTGAATCGACTCTGAGTAGACCCTTGTCTGGAAGTCTGATCAGTCAGAAGGGCAAGCTGATATGTTGTTTATTTTTCCATGTGCTATCAATAATTCAAGGATACACATAGTCTGAGTATAAAAATAGTCTGAGTATAAAAATAGTCCAAACAGGAACTGATGTAAATACAACTTTTATGCACAAACAGAAGATATGGCTAACAGGTCTGGGAGCCTTTCTATATAATCTACCACCGTTTTACCTGTAGGCCTAGCTACAGCTACTTCAACCAATTAGTATATCCAAACATTTGCTAATGTAAATAGGCGAGATATTTAGTTACAGATATCAATACTGCTTGACCTACTGGTTAACTGTTTTATAGATTACGGTGTCCGATATAAACTATACAATATGGAATACTTATGTACATGTATAATATAAATCTAACACTCGTACTGATACATTGTATAGAAGCTTTTAATTGGAATAAATACAGAAGTAAATTTATGATGTTTGTTATTATATATATAGGTTTAGTAAGTGGGCTTGCATCATCTGTTTAATATTTACCTGCATGAAGAATGCATACAAAAAAAAAACACCTGCAAACCGACCCCCCACCCCCTCCAAAATATACATGCAGAAAGGTGTAGTCCTACAAAAGATTGATTGGTCCTCCAGCTTTGTATGTTAGGACCCTGTTGTTTGATACATGCACACTACTAACATACATTAAGAATGCAGGAGACTCTTTTCCAGATTGACATGTATCAGGTATATTTATTTTCAAATAAAGTTCAAAATTCTGCCGACTTTCCTGTTATGTGGCCTGGTGGTTTGTTTTGTGTCCCTGTGTATACCTGTAGTCTCTCTCGTTAGTTGACAGAGGGTACAGATTTGATACTGAGCCAGGAAACTTTTACACTAATTTACAATCCACCATGATAAGAGTGTAATTAATATTACTAAGGCACAATGTACCTCACACAATATCTCAGAACACTGAATTATACATGGCTCAGTCACCAGGACATTATGGAGAGGGAAAGTATTAAATAAAATGACTCAACCCTCCTCCTAACCCTTCTTCTTCTTCCTAATCTCGTCTCAAGACTTCCTTCCTCTCCTCACACAGCTCTAGATAATGTTATAGTACCTGATTATTTTCTCGCCGTTAATTTTTTGCTCCGGTTTAGTCCCGGCGAGGTACATCGGTAGTGTGTGACAGACCCTTAAGGAATATGTTTGTTGGGGATATTAGATTGGGCTCTGTCTGTCTGGGTAACAGCTCCAAATTTGTTTTGTGTACTTATATGAAGCTTTGTACACTTCTCAGGCTAGTGTCCGAATTGTGTCTTTGGCTATCAAAATTCATTTTTTAAGTATTTTCCTGTGAGCATCGTACAAAAATACAAAATTTACAGTTTCCTAATTTTTCAAGACCATAACATGAAAACCATTTCACATCTCTACAAAACTTGATACTCACATGAGACTATTGCCTTTGTTATGCTTTTTGCTATTGTGTAATTCTTATTTTCATCATCTTTGATAATTACAACAGAAAGAAATAAACCTTACAAAATTCAGAATTCAGAGCTTTTTAGGACTACAACAACACAAAAACTCCCACGTATCTAAGGAAAAGTTACTTCAGGCCAGAATACAAAATGTTCAGATTGAAAAGTTTAAGGTTATAGCAATTTCTAAAGCAATGCTGCATTTTTCATTTCTGGGTGTGTGACACCTGGAACATTATAAAGACGTAAAGATTCTAAAGGATTCCACAAGGGATAAAATAGAAAGAAATTTTGTACTGATCAGAAAATGGTTGTCAAGGAGCATGACGTCTACCTTATGCCATATTTACACTGATGTCTGAGAGAAAATGACATCCAACATCTGTACTCGGTTATTCCAAAAGTAACGACAGCCTTCTTTGTATAGATTCCTTATGGATATCTGTGAAATTAACATGAGATTTCCAGAGAGAAAAGATACATTGACATTTAAAACAATAAGAGGTAATTGCTGGAGAGAACAGATTTGTTCACTGTGACAGTTAAAACAATCATGTGAGATTTCTAGAGTTACAGTCCAATCAGGGTAATTGAATCAGCGTCATGTAATTTGGCATCCCCGAGGAAACATCCCCGAGGAAACATCATTGAGTGCACGAAACTCCTGTAATTATAAGCTGCTGTCATGTATAGTTCTCTTGTTCGTGACATTGGCATTCGAAAACATGATTTATACGTTTAACCTGACATGGTGTGGGCGAACTTCAGCAAGATTTGTTGATAGAACAGCAAAAAATATCACTGTTCAGAACTTTCACATAATGGTATTGTCGTGTTAACCAGAATTACAGGGGTTCCGTTTCCATGGTAATGGTATATCGTCTGGATTTGAATTGTTATATTGTTGCAGGAGTTTAATTTGTTGTGATGTCAGCAAGTCTATTATATAACACTAAATAGGTAACTAAAGACTGTAAAGGTGTTATTGCTGATGATAAACTTAAAACAAATGTCATTAAATTCAAATTGTATGATACAGTGCAGTCTACATGACTCCCTGCCGATCTTTCATTGTCAAAAACCTAATTAATACCAGGTACTGTTTTTTTCCTGTCTATTATATATGTTAATTACTGGGTCCAGGTTTTCCTTGTCCGTTTTATAATTGGGTCCAAGGCCATATTTCCAAACAGATTTTGATATATTTCTTCCCAATTTGTAAAATATGATTTAACAGGACGCAATTTTTCTTCAAGATAAAATATTTAAAAGATAGTGCTTGCCTTTTATTATTGAGCTGAAAATATAGGGAATAAACAAGGCCATGCATTATAAGGCCATTGATATGGGATGTACAGCTGCCAGCCTTTGATATGTGAATTGTGACATAAGATGCACACTTGCTATCCTGTGATATGTGTAGGTTCAGTGATATAAGACATATAGTACCAGACTACAATTCATAATTCTGTCCACGCACAATTGACTCCAGTACCTTCAAACGAAATAGGAAATACTTCATGGTTCTCGATGCAGAAAACATTTTCTTCATAGAAAATCACATGTTGGCCATTACCAAGAAAGCTGGAAATCATCTGACTATTTATTTTTTCATGTAATGATTTGAATTTATGATCTGGAATAAACGTGATGGGACCTTATGCAGTTTACAATATAAAGCTAAGCTTTATTTGATACTCTTTCAAGAATGTCGGTACATGTTTACTATAAAATATTAGAGGAAATGTGATGCATGCGCTGGGTGCTATATTACTTCATCAGTAAACTACTTTAATTTGTTAGGTAGAGTTTCTGGAGTTTGTTGGTGTCTCGTTTAGTGTAATCAGGTTACTTCCACATGTAGATGTCCACAGGTATGTTACAGTGTATATACAGGTATATGTCTGTGGTCTTCCCTATCAATCTCATCTCGTGATGCATTTTATAGAGTTATAGTCGTTCAAAATTTGAGTTTTTGAAAACAAAGATACATTGAAAAAAAGGGGAAAAAGTAACAGCAGTGATCGTCAGCCTTTATCATACACATTACTGATGTTGCTATCTAGGATTATACATGCACATCATCAAAATGAGAGATTAAAAATACCTTGAAAAGGGAAGTAACTCTAAGGCTGCAAAACTCTGTTGCTCCCTTCTTCTAGAATTGTGCATATTCCAATTTGAAAAATAGCTCTGAAGTGAAACTCTCCTATTATAAATGATATAGACGTACCATTGACCTTTACTAATAGGAAACCTGTATTTTCAGACCAATATATTACTAAGGCATTATGTACTAACAAGTGAATTGGAAACTGCCAAATTACTGTAGCACCACTTTTGGTAAGTTACTTAATTTCAATTTAAGTAGCATAAGATTTATTTATAATGAAATTAATGGTCTCATACTTCAGTATATGAGAGTACAATCTTTATATGCCCTGGCATTTTATTGGTAGAGGGGGGAGGGATGGGGTCCATGTCTTTCCCATCGCAATTCATTGTCATTGGTCTTAAATGGCTTCATTTCTTATAGATTTTCATCAAATTTTATATAATGTAGGTACGAGAGTATTTCTGATGAATTTGTATTTTAGGGTTCCAAGGTCAATGCCAAGGTCACTGTTGCTCTAGGTCAACCAAAGGGCCTATAGAGGGCTTTGGTATCTTCAACAGACATTTTCTAGTCTGTAGTTTAAAATGGTTAGTTAGGTGTTAGGTAATTGACAGCTTAACTATTGTTGGTGTCATGATAAAGTTATTATAATTGAGGAACTACGGTAATAATGTAAATATACTTAGTACCTGTGTAACTATTTAATGAGATGTACACAAGGCTGAAGGCAGACAAGGAGATATATTATTACATGGACAATATTTACGACCTGGCACAATCCCCCACAGGATCTTATGGCTCACATTCTCTATCACACATGTATAACCTGCTGGAAGTTCACTCACATGAGCAACTTGCATTGTCTATCTCAGCAATGTCCTCTTCACAAGTATACAGATTTCTTACCTAATACTTACATGTACATACTGGTTTTATGTGGCAATCACTACAAAGGACTTCTTTTATAATGGCTACGACGTGGATGTATTGTTGTTGGTCTGAGATAGTGTTGTTTTTGTTTTGTGATGTATTTTTCAGATTTTAAATGACTATGCACACAGCCTGTTGAATCCTCAACTCCTAGTCTCTCATTTCACAGTTTGTGCCAAGATTTGACACCTCAGATTAATCCTTACACCCCCTCACAAAAAATGCTGAAAATTATCTCCAGTGCTAAATGCATGACTGTCCTTGACACGCCCACTGATGTTGGTTACAACCTGATAAAACAATAACGTGAGACCGAGTGCTAAATTTAGTGGCTGCCTGGGACAGCAATCGGGGATGGTGCTTTATGTCACACACATGGCCTTTCAAATAGAGAAAATGCTTGGCATGTACTATTTTGGCCTTGAAACTCTATAACTTCAGAGATATAGTACCAGTAGGCTCTAAATAGAGGTATTGGCTGGGTAGAATGATCTGTATAACTGTAGTGAAGAGCTCATTCCTCTAAACCTGTGGGCATTTATTTGGCACGTTAATATTATTGACATAAAAAATAGGATATAAACTACTGCTCTACCTTCACAATCATGGTAATTTTGATGGAGATATTAAAAAATGAATAGATATTTGTTCAGGTAATTGTCTTCTTTTGCTACATTGGTCCCATTTTTGAACAAGCGAGACCGGATTCTGCTGCAAAGTTGCAGCCAAAACCTTACAACACGCCCAGATGTAGCACCGTATTATAAAACCTGTGTAGTTACATAGGGTATAAATAAGTACCAAAATACAGACTTCCGGGCCACCCACTGCTTCGTATATGAAGTTCATGCTTGGTATATACCTGTAGTGTACATCGTGATAAAGAGGTGTTGTATACAATGTATATCATATAAAGGTATAACAAAATCTGTTGGTGGCTTAGAGATGTTTTATCCTCCACAATCAACACATGAGTATTTATTTTCTATATGTTTATCTGCACTATTGTTGCACATAATTAACATAATTAATTGTCATTCGGGATTCCATAAAGCTCCAGCTAGGGAGTTCCTATTTAGCTCACCTGAGATGTCAAAGTCTCAGTTGACCTGGGTTTTTTTAACGTTCTGTTTTACAGCACACATCAACTACAACTAGATGTTATGTATAGTGCTATATATGCACACTATCTGGGTGAAGTTGTTTATTAATGATCAGACAAGTACTTCCTGGTGGAGCTGTGTAGATTACATTGTATCATTACTTATATCACAGGGTGTGCCCTAATCACCGACTTACAGCAGAAATATATGTTGTACACATATAGATCAACACAAAAATATGTATCTTATATACATACTGTAATGTTACACTCTGGGCCTTTCTTGACAGATATGCTAGGATTCTTCAGGTGTTAGAGTATATATTCTATGTAAAGTGAAAAACACCACATCTATACTATAGTAATGTATTATTACTGGAACCTCAACCAAATCAAATGTGAAGAAAAAAATCAGTAATACAGTATATATCTGTGAGTCATCTGAACCAGTTCATCCTGATTTACAGCCTCAATTCATCAACATTGGAGAAAATGACATTTAGAGTACTAATTGCCATTAATTAGTTGTCCACCTGTCAGTGTCGGCCCTTGTATTTAGGTACGCCCTACCAAAAGTTCTTAAAAAAATGTGAAATTCTCTCTATCTGGTGACAGTAACCACATTTGTCATATTTTGAAAATAAAAAAATGTGAGCTATGTTTAGAATTTTGCTAACTGACATTTTCTGTCTGTGGAACACAGATCTGTTTATACTCAAAAATGAGTATGAGACAAAAAACTGTTACAATATTTATTTGAAAAAAAATACCATCTAATTGCAGGGGTTGCCATATTTGTATTGTCACATGCATTAATTAACAGTTACTGAACTAGCCAAATCTACTAAGATAATGTCTAAAATATGTGTTACCACTTCACGTAGTTAATTTAAATGTATAGTACATGTATTCAATGATTAAAAAATAAATAAATTAGAACTCAATGTGTTTTGATATGTCCCTGTATACATGTAGGAGTCAATATGTTCAGTGTTCAGTCTATCTGTATATCGGCTACAGGTGCCTGGGAGGTGTCCCTGTTAGGCTACAGGTGCCTGGGAGGTGTCCCTGTTACATCTTTGTTTTGAATCAGTGCCACTTACAGTCCAGGTACACTGCCAGTACATAAGATAGGCCAACCAATTGTAAGGATATTAGTCACTGATATCAAACAGGAATGCTATAACCAGGCCTATTTTATTTGAACACAGGGATAAATGTTCAGTTTGTAAATCCCAGGAATGATTAAAACAATGTTTCATTGATGCCTTACTGGCACATGGGGTACAAGGAAGCTAGTTTTGTCAACACACGATGGCATTTGTGGTATTGAAAGTTAGCTGTTATTTAAATTCTTTTGATTGGAATGTTTAATAAGAATGAATTTAATAGCAAAATTGTGTATCTGGCAAAAGTGGGTACTGTCCACCAGAAATTTGTTTTTTGCAGGTTCTGTCTGTTTGATCCAAATTAAATAACTTAACCAAGATCGCCAAACATGAGGAGACACACATACTATTAAACGCAGTAATTGTAATCTGCAAATAAACATAAGTTGTGCCTGAGTCATTTCGACAGAAAAATTGAAATGTGATTGTTTTTGATGAGCTGATGATCAGATAAGATTATTGATGACTTAATTTTTTGACTTTTCAATTTTAGTAATCAATGTCACATTGTCAGAATTTATTGTCTTGATCTGTAAATGAATAGAAGACAATAAAAGCATACATGTTTACACAAAATAAAGTTGGAAAATATTTTAATAGGAAAACACTTGTACTACATCCTACTAGCACAACTACAAGTCTGCTATGACAAGGTGTAAGAACATGAGTTGTAGGATGTTATCAGGATAGTATACAAAACAATGTCCACACACATAATCAGGATAGTATACAAAATAATGTCCACACATAGCATTAATTATGTTGAAAGTTAATGGCATCTGTGGTTCAAACCGATTGCTTATTCTAACCAATGTTCTTCGACTATTGATTGTGAAAGAGCAAAATTGGGTACCCTGTGAACAGATAGAGTCATTCTGTACAGTGAATTAGAAAAGAACTTGATGTACTGGTAGGTACAGCTATAGGTAATCATTGAAATGTTACAGTAACTACCAACTGGAAGAACAAATTCTTTGAGGTATCCCTGTTTTATGTTTGTTTTGTAATTGATGCCTGTACTTCAAAGTTGAATTATCAGCACCACAGTGATACAGGCCCACTAGGCCTCTTGTTATGAAGTTAAAAGTAGCAGATAAAAATAATTCATAGGGTTTACCTCTTTAGTAGGATGGAGGGGATACAGAACTGTAGTGTAATGAAAAAGTCCAAGGGAGGGAGTGGGGGGGGGGGGGGGGGCTGATGT
>JAUMHH010057217.1:0-15431 GCA_032359455.1 Chlamys rubida
AAATATTACACAAAAAACATTATATCCCCCCCCCCCCCCCCCCCCTCGGATTAAGTCCTGGGTGGATATGAGATAATTGACGTTGTTCGGTTAGAGTCCGACATTGGGTGCAACTGTTGACGGATGTTTCAAAAAGATCTTAATAAATTATAAAGTTTATTTACTTTTCAATAACCATGTGATTTGAACATTGTGGAATGAAACATTATACAAAATGTTTAATGTGTTATCTCTAATTACATTTACAGAATTGTCCTTGTTTTTTTTTCTTATCAAGATTTCTTTTTCTACCAACCTTCACACGTGTGTCTCCCGTTTTCCCCGGGAAAATCATATTGCCTAGGGGAAGATTAGCACGCTGAATTTTGACATCTTCAAAAGTGAAAGACGATATAACAGGATGAAGAAAATAACCATCATCTACCTTGAGAGTATTGCAGAGAAAAGTCGAACATTCGGGGTGATTTTGGTGTTTGTTGTCAAACTCTCGGAAGCGACTTGGGTTAGAGAACAAAAAAACATCACCCCTTGGGTTTACACTTCTCTGTCATACTCTCGCGGTAGGGGATAATCACTCTTCAGGATATAATTTTCGTGACACCAGCTAGTGTATACAAATATAGAAAAAAGTTTTGTGAACACAGTATTGATTTACTGGGGGAGACAGAAATATGCTCTACGATAAGGGTATTATGTAGAAACCTGAACGCTCGGGATGAGTTCTCGTATGTTAAATTCTCGGTAAGAAGCATGGCGCGGTAAGATAAGTAAAGCGCGTATACGTGTACCACTCTCCAGTATATCACACCTCTGGTTGTCATTGTTCCATGGCAGGTGATAATTCTACTGAACACGCTGGAACAATAATGACTATGACATTGCTGATTTTATTTTTCTTAAAGCGTCATTGACATAATGTTAACACGTTGTTTGTTATCCAAACAGACACACGACAGGACATCAGGAGATGGCTGCGTCAGTGCTCCACACCAGTGATTGTCTTCCTTGTGGGTTTCTTTAAAAGCTGACAGGCATCAATCTAAAGGCTTCCAATTGTCACCACATGTTTATCTGTAAAACATGAATTTACAAATTTCAATAGAATTACAGTTCAAAAAAAAATATTAAACTTATCTGTAAAACATGAATTTACAAACAATAGAATTACAGTTCAAAAAAAATTATTAAACTATTTGACAATCCGATCTATTGCCAAATGATCCATAAGGGCTAATCAGAGATACTGAAGGTAAAAACAAAAACACAAATGAAATAAACATGTTTAAAGTGGTAATAAATACATAAGGAATATAGAAAAAGCATGTGCACGCCTAAAACCCCCTTTATTACTTCACACATTTACAATACATCAGATAAACTATTCTAAAGCTGGTATTTCATGTATTGATATTCAAGTAAGAAAGCATCTAGCCGTAGCCGTGATCGCTAACGCGCACAGTCATTGTATACTGTGTGCAATCAAGCGTGAGCTTCAGACCACTCACTCTCCCAAGAATTTCGGTTCAATCCCCAGCGGTGGTGGAAAAAAGAGAGTGATATCCGATAGGGTTAGTTGTTTTCCCTCCGATGGCACGGTGGTTTCCCCTGTGGGTTTCCTCCACCACGAAAACACCATGTGTTCCCTTAGCGGCGTCGTAATAAAAGCTCTACAGAGCTTATGTTTGTTGTTGACAATTGTACACGACGTTAAATAAAGATTATTATTATTATTATGAATTAAGAATAAGGTAAGTCGATACGGAAAGAAAATAAAAAAAAAGTTTACTAAACAATGTGTCTATATTGCTCAAAAATGATTCACCAGTTTTACTTCAACTAAACGAATAAGTTATGTCTATAGTGTTTCGGAACATGGTCGAAAAACAAAAAATGAAATAGTTTTTAAAACTGTTAGAAAGGGACTATTTCCAGCTATGTTAAATTTACATAGGAGCCTTCCCCCTCATACGTTTTGTTTAAGAAGTGCTACGAGATTTATGCTGCTGTTTTAACTTTTTCCAATCCCCTATACATCTTGATTTATTACTTTAAATCACTCTTTTAATTATTTAGATGATTAATTAACCTAATTACAGGGGTCGAATAATGGAATATCAGCCTGAAAGTAATTTTCTAAAACAATTATATTTTTTGTATCGTAATACTTGGGAAAGGACATTTTCTTTCATGTAGTGCTTTAATAATATATTTATCATCCAGAATGTGAGTTTAATCAATGGAACATATATTTATATTCAAAACAGTGTAGTCAATAAGCTTCGGAGAATGTCTTACGGTGGCCAGAAGGAGCGTGGTTATCTTAAATGCATGAACATAGCTCTACCTGATGGCTACGTTTTGGACACAGTAAGACCATTCTCTGGAAGCCAAAATGATACAAGCATTACAAAAATATCATAGACAAGCTCACATGGTTGGAGCAAGACGACAGTGGTTTTAGAGATGTCCTGCTAATGTTAGAGGCATCTGGTTTTAATACCAGTATGCACTCTTATCTGAAGTACAGGCTAACATTGACAGAACAGTTATTAAATCCCCATGGATTGTAGAGTCTTTTCGTGGCCGTCTTAAGCATTGGATATGTTGTAGAACTCAATTGATATAAAATTGCTGCATTGATATAATTGAGGAAGTGCTAAAGATTGTGACTGCATGTCTCAATCTGATGCGGGGACCATTTGATCAAAGATCACCGGAAACTGACAGAAAAGACAGATAACTCGCACATCAAATGAAGTTTCTACTTACAAAAACAAAATGTTTGGCTCGGAGGGTGAAAACAACCAGCTCTCTCCAAGACAGCAAAGTCAGAATTCGTAAAGATTATGAAATATGGGTGAACCAGCACTGCCAAGACCTCATCTGTTGTCAGATTTGTTCCAGACACAAAAGCCAGACTAAAAATAATATTTGGATTCAAATCAGCACCAAATGATAATAATCCAATACAAGATTACTACTGGCAATGTTGATAGCCTTGCATCGTTTTTTTTCTTCCTTCTTTTTTCCAATTCTGCCATTCGAACACCGATCATACTATTGCATCTTCCAAAACACTATCTGTAAATGTCATCAGCTGTTAATACGGCGTCTAACTTTAATACATATATAAAAACAAAGTAACAAGCAAGCATACAATCTCTGAATTCCATTGATATTGCAAGAAAATTGTCTTGGAATCTGACAACTGATTAGGCAGTAGAATGAATGTTTTGATGACCATTCATTCCATCTAAACTGGAACAAATATTTTCTTCTTTTCTGTCATTTTCCAGTCATAATGATTACACTCTACACATAACCATGAATTTTGATGTACAGTCCATATGGTTATTTGATCCCTTGTTTGAATATGTTCCGCCACATATTTTGGATTGATATTTTTGTCACTGGTAGTTCATGACCTAGTCCTTCTATAATCAAAATATTTTTGGTATACAAAGGTTATCACTTCCTCTTTTCTAAGATGAATACATTTTTGGAAAATAGCATTGCTTGAGATGGCTTCCGGATGTTGATTTGTCTGTAAACATCTGATAACTCAACATAGCAAGACATTTGTACATGTATATTGTATCAAATGATCCCTTGTTTTGGTTGCATCAAAAATGATCTTAAAATACATTATTAATTTGACAACATTCGTCTGTTGGGAAAAAACTTTTGAGAATTTCAGTTTTATGCTCCTTTGAATTTTGGTTGGTGTTTTCGTGTCATAAGGTTTAGGCCTACGCCTCACCAAAAGAAAATTAAAACCAAAGGAGGGGCCATTTTGACTTTTGAGTTTGAATTACGTTTTATAGTGATATTTGAACTTAAACACTAATCATATGTAGACAAAACATGGTGCATGGTTATTTCTAAGGCTACATCATTGTTATAACTGATTTGTTGACACATTTATTGATTTCAAAGTACTTTTGCAAAAAGTGATCCGATTTGGGCACTGATCCGATTTGGGTAAGACGACAGAACTTGTCACTGTTGTGAGCATGGTCACCTGTCGAATAAAGTTATTTCATTTAAAACCTCTAATACTTAAAATTATGAAAAATAAGACAAGATACAATAACAAAATATTAATGATAAACAGTAAATCTTGCAGTTTTTTCACGGCGTGTTTAGTTTTTGCAATGGGAGACCACTCAAACGACAATACTGAAAAATTAGGATTTGGAAAATTTTAAAAGTAGTCCCTTGGAAAAACAGCCGTTCATACTAATATCAATAGCTGTTTTTGGGTCGCATGTGCTACTAGTAGCCAATCACAGAACCTGTAACAAAGTGCAAAAAGAAATTTGGAATTATATAAGAGTGAAATTTTGGGTAGACTGTAGGAATTACAATTTTGTATGTTGCGGCCGAATTGGTCATTGGATCAATGTATACGACAAAAGGTTCTTCAAACTAAAGGCATCTAGAGTTTGACACATTCTACATATGGATGAATTCTCAGAACTAATCATTACTTTCTAGATTTAGTTGAAACATCTTATACTAAATCAATACGAGACTTCAACGTGATTTAATCTCAGATGTTGTAGATCCTTATTTGCAATAGATAACGAAAGCATTTCATTGTTTATTCCTGAATTAATGTATAATAAGCTAAATTCACGAGACGAGCAGAATACGAAGTTAACATGGAACGATAACTACAGAAACAAAGGAAACATAATAATTCTGTAGTTAATATGATCAACTACTTAATGGTCTCATTAAAACGTACTATCAAGATATTGAGCAGTGACAGCATAGGAAATCAACATAATTGCATTGCCGTGATATGATCAGTATCTTATAGCTTTAATACATTTCAACAAACACACAAAACAACGCAAAGAAAATAATTAAAATGTGAAGACAGTGCAACTACTTTATTCGTGTCAGACAATTATAAGACAGCAACACTCTTTCCATCTTTAGCTGTCAAGAAAATACTCGATGATACACATAAGCATGAAAGGTTTAGATATTATCCGCCCCTGTCACAATGTGATTTTGCTAGGTCTACGAAGATTAGGTATTGCACAAAAGATCTATAATCATTTTAATGTATTTTACAAAAAATTAAAATACATTATCTACGATTTTAGAATCTTCAACTTTTTAAGCCAGAAGTGAACGGGCGTTTGGCCCCAATACGTTGACCCTACACGGGGATTGAGATGTGTAAGGCTCACTTGATAGGCGATGTTCAGCTGGTGTTATTCTCGAAACATACACTTATGTGTCTTGAAAACTATATCAATTCATTCTTATCTGTTCCAGATTATTGACATCTTTGATGATTTGATCAATGTTGTATTCCTTTGCGAATGGTGTGTAGCATCTAAGGATGTCAATATATTAACGACAATTATGGGAGGAATACATTGACAGGATTGGTACCATTCACATGTACTCTTTAATGTTAAATGCTATCGTCGATCAATCAATAAGGTAATCTCAAGTATACTTAATGTATTAACAGTCGTGATCAATGTATTAAAATGATCTCACTCGTTCTTGTTCACGTTTTTTTTAAATGTCATGAAGTGGGTGTATTGACTTACTTATAGTAAATGGAATGGTAAGCACGTCACAGCTACCTCATCGTGCAGAAGATTTACCCTATAACGATAGCTATGAGAGAGAGCCATCCACATGACTATGTGTACCCTGTAAAGATTAACGTTACACACACCAATGTGATTGGTCCTATGCAATCGAAGCAAAATATACAGTATGCCAGAAATGAATTACACTCCGCCATACAGTGTGTCGTCCTTCTAGGACTCATCAGTGATGCTAGGGCCGAAAAGATTGGAATATCATTAATGATCTAAACTACTGTTAAAACAGAAGGGAAGGTGCGTAAAACAACGTAATTACATTTATTTCAAATATACACGTTAGAACAGCGCAGATTAAGCCTCACTTAAAGAGTGAGCAAAGTGTTTTATTACATATATATGAGCCATACTACAACACAGGCGATAACTGTCGCTATCTAGGTTTCGGCGGACCTCGAGGACTACGAAATCCATCTGCACAGTAAACCAACTTTTATCTTGAAAGGCGAACGTGAGACACACACAAGTAATCGCACCTGTTAAATATGGAAATAGATAAAGTAGGACCAAATAAATTACACTGCACCATATAGATGTTTCGTCCCTCGAGATCTCATTGGCGAGGTTAGAGGTAAAAAAAGGCGGTAATCCCTAAATTGTTCTAAATTACTGTTGAAACAGAATGGAAACGCTTTAAACCCATTGATTGTATGCATTTCAAAACCAAGAGGTTTACCGACATGTGGTTATCGCAATGATTGCGGCTTAATTATAATTATAGTATACAATGTATTAGTTTGGTTTTACAATGACCGTGATAATATTCAAATGGGATGAAACTTAAGACCAAGATACCTTTTGAATCACGGCATGAGTTGTATATGTATCTACTGTAATTGGATTTGTCTTAAACGAGGATCGTTTCATGTTTCAAGTATTGTTAAATAATGGCAAGATAATATCTCTTTCGTACTGACTTGTGATCAGTCCTGAGTTCCAATATACCAGTTATGTCTACGTTATCTTCAAACTACATTTTGTAGTTGTTCTTTTGAATATTAGGCCTCTGATATTTCTCTCGATGAGGAAGACTTTGCCGATTGAAAACTGATATTTTTGCCCTAATAGATAGATGTGTAGCTGGTTAGTTACACTGTTGATGACGGAGAGGACTAATTAAGGTAGGTTCAGTAGGATACCTAGACATCCTAACTTTTGTTTAAATACGAGCCACTGCTAGACATTAGTCTCTACTCGGGAGGATTTTCATATTCACTTCAACTATGGCCTGTTTTACCAGTGCTGCTGGTGCACAGTAAAGATTGGGTGTCTAATAAATTAGTGAGGAGGGGGTCTGAGTGTGGGAGGGAACCGGAGTACCCGGAGAAAACCCACGTGGTCGGGCAGGTTACCCCATACCTTTTCACGTCCGATCGGGGAATCGAACCCCGGGAACCTTGGTGAAAGGCAAGTGCGCTATCCACTGCGCCACCCGACCATCCACGTCATATTAGGTACTTAGTGCTGGGTAAGTCAACGCTATTTTACATATATATATATAGTGGTATTTAGTATAGAACTATCTGATCTTACACATCAAATAAAATCGCATTGGAATGACATTATCATATTTATTCAGCATTACTAAATTGTAAGAAATCCATGCATTGCACATAGAGTGGCTTTCCATCTCTATAATTATCTCTTACTTTCCTGATCTTGATCAACACATATTATATATTGTTCAGTCCATGAAAAGGAAAATAATTATTTTAAAAAAGCTTCATTCTCCATTGTACTAAAAATATTAGCATTGCACATGTATGGATATTTTTCAGAAATGCCAACATCACTGATTTCAATTACAACAACGGCTGTCTTAATCAATTTATGCATAAGGCAGAACACGTTTTCAAATAAAATATATATACCAGTACAGTGTATCTACCGATTGAGGCTGAAGACCTTTGATTTACAAAATTCATTAAGTAACTAAACTAAGGGATGAAGTTTTTGAGAATAGTGGTTTTCTATAAAGCTCGTATCCAGTTTATCTAAAATTATCAATATGATAAGCGGATTACAAAGTTACGACCGGAGCTGGCAATGATCTCTACGGCTGGTCAAACATTCAAAGGATGCATGACAAAGATGTTTTCCTCCAGTTTGAAATCAAAGATTTCTTAAGGTGTTCTCTATACTGCGATTATTTCATAACACTTTGATTTCGCGGAGGCAAACCTCATTTATTTTCCTTTGTAGAGCAATGCATTCGCTGGATTTATATTTAGCGTTTTTCTTGCCAGAGTGCTTTTACGATAATAAACCCCAGTGGAAGATATGTGTTCGACACTTCATACGTTTGGTATAATTATTCACCAGCGTTCAATTTTGTAATTGAATGTATTGCAGTCTATTGGTCTAAAAGCATCAAACGTGATATTACGTAAAGTCGTTTTGCTTTCTACAAGAATAGTGTGATCCAGGTGTCTCCTTAATAAAATGAATTGAAGAAATAAATGTTCACAATTTCAGATTAGTAAACATGAAGGATGTGGCAGACGCGCATTACATGTGAATGTCAAAGGTTCTGCATGTACCTGGGGAATCCAGGACAGGTATGGCGGCAAGGGTTTGATGGAGCTTAGTTTGGCAATTTATAAGTAAACAAAGTAATCTATCTCAATCATGTTGCTATTCCTTTACAAGTTTGATATTTTTGGTAACAGTTTTTTTTAACTCCAGGCACAACAAAACAGTTTACAGAGTTTGTAGGTATTTGATTATTCCAATTTCAAAAATAAATCATTAAAAAACTCAAATTAGTAGCAATAATAAAAAAACTATATTGACAAAATCAGAAGCCGATAGTTTTTTTCAAATGTGTTGGCTTAATGACTTTTAAGTCTTTGAACATGAATCCTACAAAATTGACCATTTTTCGCAAATCAGCGAAAATTTTGGACCGCGAAAAATAATACATTTTCGATGGATATTTATTGTAAACTAATACGTCTGTCTGTAAACAAATTTACCTTACAACACAATAGCCGATGTTTTATTGTCTCTTTCATTTATTATTGCTGTAAAAGGCATACCTTGTTGAGGGAATTATTGACAGTTGACGACTAAATGTACTTAACATAACTGATCAAACAAAGTATTACATTTATACATTATAATAATTCCTACCATATTAAATATGTTTGCCTTGCTATTTCAGAATCTAGCATTAATTTTGTTCCTGTTAAGTGAAGCGTTTTATAAAGATAAGTACAGTATATGAGTATTTACAAAGTATGTACTTAGGTGTCTGTTACAAGGACCATGAGTGGATCCTAATTGCGCACGTGATCTGCAAAATCTGGTTTTGTTTTACATGAATCCGGAAAACAGGACGATTTAGAGGCATCACCATAGCTAGTTATAAAACATGATGTCGGTCTTTTCGCCCCAATTTGCATTTACGTATTAAATATGTGTTATCGCGATTAATGGACAAAATTATTTAAATCGCTTTGTGGAAATACCAATGGACATTTCATGATCTTTGTGGATTTATACATAAACTTCAGTCGCACAAAAAACTGGCTTTTAATAACCTGCTTGGTAAAGACTTTGACATGATGACATACACAGTAGGGGTTCTAACAACGATATAGGTGATAATGATATCCTTATACTGTAGACGTTTCTGTTAAGTGTTTTATGTATATTTGTAAATACTTGTGTGATACTGCTATCTGCGCATTGGCATTTCCGTCCAGCACGCGCCATATCCGTCCAGCACCTGCCATATCCGTTCACACGTCATATTCGCTGAACTTTTTTTTCAGAAAAAATCAAACCTCCAACTAATAGTGTAACACACTTCGTATCAATCTGTATCCCTCTACTGTTCATTGTGTTTCATTTAAGATAACAATTTGATTCTATTAAGCAAATGAATAATATATATTTTTCGTGTGGTTTATGTGTTATTGTAAATATTTTGGAGTTATTGAGCAGTACATTGTATATGAAAACAAACCTTAGCATATGACTACTTCCATGTCGTCCCTGTATCAGCTTCAACCCAAATGAGGCATAGGGCCCCCAACCCCTCGAGCTGATATGGGGGTATCGGGCTGCATAAAAAACGGCAACACGAACAGGAAAACTCAGATTGACATAAAGTAAAATGTATATGATCAAAATGTTATAACATGCCTGTTTTCATACCAGACTCCATATTGGCCCTCAACCTATAGCGGGCTTCCGGGCCTTGGCCTGATATAGTTAGCCAATCCGGGGTCTGATATGAAAACAGGCATGTAATAACCTCTAAGTATGAAATAAACAGAATAAAAAATGCCTTTCCCCCTATCACACCCAATATCAACCCTCGACCAATATACCCGATCTCGGATTGATACTGGGTGTGATAGGGAAAAGGGCATGTATTATTCTCTATGTAATATACTCTCTCTCTCTCTTTCGCGTAACAGTAATAAACCAAGATGCAGAAACATTAACTCTTGAAGACGGCCAGAAATTAAGTACAATTTAGCCCCTCAGAAATCATTAATCTACAGATTCTCTACAGACGCCAAATAGGCGTTGAAATAAATTTCCCCAAATTGAAGCCATATTTTAGCTCAAATCCTTATGTAACAATAAAAGCAAATAATTCCCAATCGACAGTTTTACAGTTATAACATATAGTCATCCGCTTTGAAATAATACACGGCTGTGATAATTATCGGATGTTGTTAACACGAATAACACAAACAACCTTATTTTCTATTTGTTGTAAATATGTTGACTGTGAAAAATGATTTTCCCTTAAACATTTATTGTTTAAGGCTATACCTTAACACGTTAGGCTCTGTAAATATTGAAGTCATTGGTTGGCTGCTGATGACGTGAGTCGGGATGCTGGCCCTAATGGTAAAAGTGATATGAGGGGTCGCGTCCCTTGGCTGATTAAGTAGCCATCTACTTCCAACCCTCAGTATTTTTGGTCAGTACACAGATGTTCGAGTCACTAGCATTTTAACATGTCGTTTTTCGGCAACCCCACTTAGGCTAGCTGCTTAGGTTTTGGGTTATTTTTTTATTGTAATTGCAAGCATAAATACATATAAAGATAAACCTGCGCCAATAAAAATAACTGGATAATTTATACCTCATAAGCATTGTGTGATTATATGACTCAGTGATAATGTAGCTTGAATTGCTAAATATATTCATAAACATTAAGGGTGGGGATGAAAAGGCGCTATAAATGTGGAAGCCTAAGCTATCGTTAAGAATTAAAGCGTTTAAATTAAAATGTGCTGATAGCAACTCAACTCCCGAAACTTGAACTCGAGTCTAACAGTAAGTGTAGATATTTTCTAACAGCTATATGTAAAGTTATTTATTCTGTGAATCAAATGTAGCATTATATGTTTGAATTTTTAAATAAACAAAGATTGAAGGCAGTTTGGATATCTACCTTCGGGAAGTCGACACTGTTGGTTAAAAAATCTTACAAGTGACAGAGCGATATATTGTTTTGATAATGGAATTTTGAGTTGATGTTGATTTTACTGACTTGTGCATTGTGAAATTATAGCTAGATATAATTTGAGTTAAAGTAAATGTGAATCGCAATGCAGCGTAACGCTTAAAATAGCGGGCATTTATCTTAGACTAGCACCAGTACCAATGTCTTTAACCGATTCTCTTGGTCAATTTTTGATTACAGCAACCGGCCAATTGCTTTAATTGTGAGCCTTCGACATAATTGTATACATGTACCCAGGAAACCGAGAGCGGAACCACCGTGTTTCGAAGGTGCATACTTTTGAGTTTTCGGTAGCACGATATTGTAAAATACGGAAATTGTCACAATAAATGTGCTAATTCTTCCAATATCCACGTGTAGCTAGATAAAGTATTTATAAATATCCACGTGTAGCTAGATAAAGTATTTATAAATATCCACGTGTATCTAGATAAAGTATTTATAAAGCTACTTTGAAAAAAGTGATTTCTTTCGTTCAACTTCAAATGCATACATGTATTAAAATGTCCAAAACATGTTTAAACTTTAAACCAAATCAACCATAGGTGTATAACAAATTAATTTAACCGACAGATTATCTAATAAAACTGTGTAGATTTTATTGTAGAATTGAAAGTATCTAGTCCAGGTATATGTAACAGCGTCTATGTACTATTAATTTGGCTTCAGCGCCGGACAAAGGCGCTTCCACCTGACAAAACGACAGCTGTCAGCTTTCTACTTGTTCTTGTCTTTCAGTCGTGCAAGGCGATGCAATATAGTTGTTATTTATTTTTGTTATGGATACTATGGTCTCGTATTTTCAAAAAACAAATTCCGAGAATAAAAACAACAACACATTACGCTTGATATCGGACCGGAACACTAGATTAATACACATTTGGCAATTGATATTTTTACATAAACGAAAGTTAAAGCAATAACGGACATTAACTGAGCAGGTATTGTTATATGTCACCCAATACTCGTTACAGATTCATCTCGCTTTGTTGTAAAATAAGAACACAGAGCTAGGAGACCCTTCATTACACAATATGAGCCATGGGAAGTTGACCTTGAGAAGAAAAAATATTCGTTTTAATAAAAAAATCCCCGTTTATCTGACTTTTGAATTATAAATTCAAGAAAACTAAAAACGAGAAAAGCGGCAATGCTCCAAAACGATCCGGAACAGCCCATCCGAGTATTGCTTTAAGTTAAAGTACACTTAAGCCCACACTCTCCTTTTAGTTAAGTCGAACCATTGTTAACGGATCGTACGTTATTTTAAGAATCTGATGTTTAATTATCCAATTTGAAATATATAACAGTATAATATAGTACATGTAGTATGGCGTATATTAATTTTAGATGTAATGTATTTATATTTATGATTCGATATGTAAAGATCCAAGTTATCTAGTAACAACTTTTAACCATTTTAGGCGAACTAAATAATGTCGACTTTAATAACAGTTTTCATAATTGTTTTAAAACTGGATGTTAATCGAGCAGTAATCTATTATTGTTTTATACCTACCTTCCTCCCCACGCGCCAAAATCTCTTTTGATGTCAAGTTTGTTGGTACTAAGAACATCTCCATCGCTTGTGTATGGCTGAATGTTGTCTTTTACGGGAAGAGCTTTGTCATCAGATATTTCAATTTTTCCAGAATTCAATGGAATATTTTCCGGTCCAATGTTTATAAAGTCACTGTTCAGGTTTTGTAAACCGGCTAAACGTTTCCCACCCCATGCGTGAAAAGCTCTCCGAATCACATCTTGGAAATTTGCAGGTGTGTTTGTTTCTGAACGTTTTCCACCCCAAGCATGAAAAGCCCTTCGGAAAACCTCAGAGAAATCGTCTTGTGAATTTTGTTCCGAACGTTTCCCTGCCCATGGGTGAAAATTTGGTCGTTTCAATTCGACCTGTGGATTCAAACCTTGCTGTCTTTGTCTTCTTATCCAGAATCGGATTATCTTATCGGACGGATTGTCAGTGTCCACTTTAGAACAAATCATTCGGCTCTCTGCTGTTAAAGTTCTTTGTGATATGAGAACATATGTCGTAAAAATAACTATTGGCAGCATCTCAGCAACATTAAAACCCATTTTTGGTGAAGGATCTTGCCTTTCGTCGTTTTTGTTTATCCGGTAGATGTCTTATATAGTAAGACGACAAACAGTTGCTATGGCAACACACAATAACAAACTTTCTAACCACACACGCGCATTGCACAAGGAGATAATATGTATATCAGCTGTACAGTCTTTTAAAGAAATCCGCGACGTACGCGCACATTATAATTTCATGTATATTTCTCTCGAAATGGTTTTGAAATTTGATTATCGCATTTTCGGAGTGAATACCAAATGCCTTTACTATTGCCTGTCGGAATAAGAAAACACTATTTAAGCAATAGGGGATTCAGTACAAGGTGTCGGCCTCTACACCGGGAGCATTCATTGTTAACAGCGGGCACGATGATAAACATTTTTAAACGACAATTTCTTCATCTAGACGCGAAACCTAATGGCCTAACTTAATAGATCAACACACTCGACGGGGCAGCGGTAAAAGGCTAGGACGGAGACATGACGAGCCAGCTATCGGGTAGTCACTTCAGTGTATACATCAATGGCCCTTCTAGGAACAAACGGAGACAGCTAATCAAAAGACAAATCGTAATTACGTTCTTTTAGATATCTTGATAGTGGATGGGATGAAAAGCTAAAGTGGTATGTTGAAATCTATAAAGAAATGTATTAAACCACTAATAAAGTTGATGGTTTCACGTATTACTTAACACATCAATAGCTGTGATCTCACATTTAACTATATTATATAGTTTAGCCATATTGCCATTTCAACTATGTTTACCATTAAATAAAAAAACGTTTGATACAAATATTGTTGGACGTATCCACGTTAAAAGAATCATCTCAAAATGACTCACATATATATGAATATTTCTAACATGAAATAAAAAAGAGTGTTTTATGTGTTATTGTAAATAATATTGATGTTATAGAGCATTTTATGATAAACAAAATACCATATGACCATTTAAGGATTGATTCTTGCTTTGGTCGATTTCATGGGGTGATGAATTGACTCAATACCTGTGTTGCTATATTTAAGTATACAGGTAGATGTAAAATGGTGTGTGCTGTACCTATTATGTTGCTATATTTAAGTATACAGGAAGATGAAAAATGATGTGTGCTGTACCTATTATGTTGCTATATTTAAGTATACAGGAAGATGTAAAATGGTGTGTGCTGTACCTAGGATGTTGCTATACTTAAGTATACAGGAAGATGTAAAATGGTGTGTGCTGTACCTATTATGTTGCTATACTTAAGTATACAGGAAGATGTAAAATGGTGTGTGCTGTACCTATTGTGTTGCTATACTTAAGTATACAGGAAGATGTAAAATGGTATGTGCTGTACATGTACCTATTATGTTGCTATATTTCAGTATAAAGGTAGATGTCGAATGGTGTGTGCTGTACCTATTATGTTGCTATATTTAAGTATACAGGTAGATGTAAAATGGTGTGTGCTGTACCTATTGTGTTGCTATATTTCAGTATACAGGTAGATGTCGAATGGTGTGTGCTGTACCTATTGTGTTGCTATATTTAAGTAAACAGGAAGATGTAAAATGGTGTGTGCTGTACCTATTATGTTGCTATATTTAAGTATACAGGAAGATGGAAAATGATGTGTGCTGTACCTTTTATGTTGCTATATTTAAGTATACAGGAAGATGTAAAATGATGTGTGCTGTACCTATTATGTTGCTTTATTTCAGTATACAGGAAGATATACAATGGTGTGTGCTGTACCTATTATGTTGCTATATTTCAGTATACAGGAAGATGTAAAATGGTGTGTGCTGTACCTATTATGTTGCTATATATAGGTAGATGTCGAATGATGTGTGTTGTGATATTTAAGTATATGGTTTGTGTTATACGTGGTATGTTATTACCTTACAGTAGATATCATATGGTATGTGTTATACGTTGTATGTTATTACCTAACAGTAGATTTCAGCTGTTGTATGCTGTACTTTTCATATAACTACTTTAAATGGCTGGCAGATGGTTTGTTTGTTGGTACCCTAAAGTAGATATTTAATGGTGTATGCTGTACTTGTTAATTTACTACTTTAAATGGCTGGCAGATGGTTTGTTTGTTAGTACCCTGAAGTAGATGTTAAATGGTGTGTGCTGTACGTTGTTTGTTAGTACCCTGAAGTAGATGTTAAATGGTGTGTGCTGTACGTTGTTTGTTAGTACCCTGAAGTAGATGTT
>JAUMHH010057328.1:0-23281 GCA_032359455.1 Chlamys rubida
TTCTGTGTGTTCAGGGAGCTGTGTCGTGGTGGTGAGGATGGCTGGTTTCTGTGTGTTCAGGGAGCTGTGTCGTGGTGACGAGGTGGCTGGTTTCTGTGTGTTCAGGGAGCTGTGTCGTGGTGTTGAGGATGGCTGGTTTCTCAGTGTTCAGGGAGCTGTGTCGTGGTGGTGAGGAGGGCTGGTTTCTCAGTGTTCAGGGAGCTGTGTCGTGGTGATGAGGGTGGCTGGTTTCTGTGTGTTTAGAGAGCTGTGTCGTGGTGGTGAGTGTAGCTGGTGTCTGTGTGTTCAAGGAGCTGTGTCGTGGTGATGAGGGTAGCTGGTTTCTGTGTGTTCAAGGAGCTGTGTCGTGGTGGTGAGGATGGCTGGTTGAGGAAGTTATGTTATGGTTTTTGTTGAGGAAGGTGTTTAGTAGTAGTGGGTGTGACTTGATTGTGTTCAGGTAGTTCTCATTTGAGGGTGAGTATGACGGTGGCTGGGGTACTAGTAGTTTTAGGTGGTGTTTTTGGGCCGTGGTGACGGAACTATTGTAATGGTGAGTTCAAAAACATGGAGTTCGTGATAGTCTTCTTTCCTTGGCTACCATACAATATTTTCTACTCCTTCTGAACTTGGAATCTAGGGAACTACGCAGTCATTGAAATCAGACTTTTACCTGTATCTTTCCAACAGGTACGGATTGCTGCTAAGTTTTACAATAAGCTTGACGATTTTGATTGTCCTATCGTAGGTTCTCCTCTTTGATACATGAAATGACATTCCTGCTTCACCCATGGTAACACCATTGATACGGTATTCAAGGTTTCTTCTTAATGTCATGAATAACCGTTATTGATGTAGACTACTAACGGACGCTATTTCAACACATGGTTTTGTAAAATGTGAATTTGTGAAAACAATTGGCAGATTTTAAGGTTGCATTCAATTTCACGTCGGGAAATCTAATGCAACCTTGCAACACAAAATACGATGTTTTCTATTTTGCTCTTTAGTATTTTTGTGCTTCCGCACTTTGACCAAGTAGCAGAAGACGCTTACTCTTCCGGAATACCATGTCTTATTCTCCTTCTCCAATGGCAAATCTGAACACGTCCTTTCTATGCTTTTATTTGTTCATATTCTCCCCTAATTCTATCGATTTTGAGTTTGAACTGCGGTTTTGTTCACATTTTAGAAATCTTTAGTATTTTACACATACACACATACACACACACACACAAATATATATATATATATAAGATAATATGATTTACAGTAACTGTTTTAGTGATGGTGGTCAAGGCCAAACAGGTAAGCTTTTGTTTTAGCATAGGGATTGATGAATGTTTCTAAGGACTTATAACTTAAGAACTAAGAAACATAGCACCGTACCGAGCCTTGTTCACATCGTTTATATTTAAGATAGTGTCTCGCTTTTCAGAAAATTGGAGTTTAGTTATTAATGCTTAAGAGCTATCTTATATCGTTTCAGAGTCTTTCTGCATCGAATAACAAGAAGTCGAGTGTGGTGGTATTCGACCATTCTAAAAAAGCCAAGAGGGTAGATAAACTATCACGAGTTATCTTCCCTGCCACGTTCGTAATATTCAATGTGGGATTTTGGACCTATTTCACACTTCACAATCCAAGCTAAGATGTAATCAAGGACAATAACAGATTTGCCTTTTTTATTATGATTTACCTGCATTAACCATTGCACGTTTGATAAGTTTGGTATCGCTGCATAACTGTGTGTACTTTGGGAAGGAGAGCCGATAAGTTGTTACGGCCTGCCCAGCGCCATTAGACTTTTAGACAATAACACATGATTTGCCTTAAACTCAAGCAGTCCATCAAGATTTTTGGCTTTGGAGATTGCTATGTCAGTACAACTATAGACGTATTATGACGGGCCTACTGGAATTGATGTGTGGATACCAACGTGGAACATTGTTTATCAACTTAACTTAAACAACTGTTAACTTTATGCCTTGACCTTTTATAAATGTAGTAGATGTTTACGAAATGTATCCATGGGAACGTTATCAACTTCTAGATCACTAGAACTCTTGTTTCTCCTAAGATTAACACCCACTATGCGCTTCCACGCCAATAAGATTGATAAGTGTAAGTTGATGAAACTTGTGTTACAATTGTTATAAAAGAAATAAAGTGGTACAATGGTTCAACTTACAATTACTTACAAAGTCTATGCATATTATGGAATTTCATTAGTGTATGTTAACATCATTTACATATAATATCCTTGATTTTATGAATTTTAAGCATGGTAGATATTTGTTTCGTAATATTCCTCGTTGCTTTTGATAACACATTTCGTAATTCGAGTGAGTGAGATGTTAACCTGTATCCATTACTGGTGTATAGTTGTCTGTCTAACTTATATAAATGAGCATATATGATTGTTTTGTCCTTTAACTTTTATTATAGATACAATCATCAGTGTCAAACACCTGATCTTGACAAAGGAATAGAAAATTTGTAATACAAAATAAAAAATAAATAAATAAAAAAATCTAAGATTGTTGTTTACGAGGTTTCATTGCATTGAGTTTTAGACCCGTCCATTGTTATAATTATCTATCGTTAAATGGATTTTTACAAGGATTAAAATGATGAAATTTCTAACACAAACCGCACCATCTCATTATAAACTATATTGACATCAATATGACTAGACCGTTACTAACGTTCGTGTCTATATAAACTATAGATATATTGACATCAATATGACTAGACCGTTACTAAAGTTCGTGTCTATATAAACTATAGATATATTGACATCAATATGACTAGACCGTCACTAAAGTTCGTGTCTATATGTAGACGTTTGACAAAAGTGGTGATTAAATATGAAATGATCCTAAAAAAGTTACTCACACGTATTGCAGTGCAAACAGAACATCGTCTATTAGTAAATATTCAAAATGGGAAACAGTTCTTCCTTGTAATTATATCACTATGCTTTAGGTATATTCTAGTCGTTTTAACTTTAGTGCCAATGGTAAGTTCCTAGTGGAAGGAAAAGCAATGTATACAATTAAATGTTTTCTTCAATTTGATTTCTGTATCGACAAACTATTTTAAAATTGTAGCGTCCTTACTTTATACTTCTATTCGGTGATTGTTTTAACGGATGTCTCTGATGCCACAAACAAAACCCATTTTCGTGAATTGAGTGAAATTATATAAAAAAAATATATCAATTGACGATATGGATATTATTTTTACTGGTTCCTGTAGGTATGATATAGCAATATTCAAAAGACAATATTTCCTCATGAAGAAGAAACTTGGATTGAAATCACTCGGTACGAGTTTTATATATATATGATTTAAGAATATGTCTTCAGGAAACCCGTACCACTACCAAAAACTATTACTAATTAGTACTGGAAACTGTTTGTTTTTTCTGGCAGGACTATAGCTTTGATAAATCATTTCTGAAAAGAAAACAATTCTTTGCGGGACTTTCATGCTAAATTATATAACGATGAAACAAACAAAATATGTAATCTTCAACATGGCTAGATCGGGATTCGAACCCTTAAGGTAAGACATCAATGGAAAGCCTGTGGCTTGTAATGATGTTATTTATCAACATTTAGTTAATTGATTGACGGTGGAGTGCGCGAAGAATGGCATCTGACATTAAATTATATCAGGACGCCTCGACTTGTGAAGTCCAACTCTCTCTATCCGTTTGTTGCTACTGTTATACCCAAACGGAAGTTAAAAGGGAGATAACTGTCGTAGGTTAAAAAAAAACCAGTCTAGTTGGACAGGGATCCTCAATATAACTAATGTTATACATGTTTTGTTGTTTCAACCAGAAATCAATCAGACCGCAATTGTTTCAAGTTAACTTAAATGATAATTCACGAACTGACGTACACGTAGGTAAACATGTGCTAGAAGATCACTTCGTGGCAGGTAATTCTGTCAGAAAACAAATACCGTCGTCAGCAGATCACTAGGTCACGTCTATAACAGTTTAATTCAGTGTTCTACAAATTTGCGAGAGGAAAAAAAATAGTTTGAGCTGTTTCACATGTAAAATAGCAAAACCAAATTGGATAAAACATAGGATTAGGTGTTTTATCACTCAAACCGAACATATCGATTCTCATCGCGTCCAAGTATAATGGATTGAGTGTTGAAATGGCGGTTAGGCCAATTATTCACCACCAGCTGTTTGCTTGCTACTGTTCACTTAATAAAAATGACGAAAAAGAAAAATGACGATTAATTGGGTCTCATCCCTCGATATTCATGCTGCATGCATGTTTAAAATTCCTATCATTCTTCATTGTAACGAGTTCATCGAGCATCTTAATATGCCGATTTTGTAATGCAATTTGTATCAATATTACTATGAATGTCACGTCGACCTTATCGATTTATTTCTGTTTCTGAAAATGGAAATCCACTTTCTCGTCATTCGTTATATTTATACCTGTATGGCGCGTATGTGCTGTAATCAATGCGCTGTTGAAAGTAGAGAAATTTGAGCAGCATACAAATACTGTGGACACATCTGCCATATGTTTTGTCTAGAACATGTAACACTGTCTACTTTCTAGCTTTAACATGGTTAAGTACCCGCGGTTTTCAGTCTTTTTTTCTGTAAAGTGCAACTCAGTGAAGATAGGGGCTCATTACGTTACGAAGTTAATACCACCTAAACTATATCCTGCGGGCGAATCCTTCGATTTTTCGTGTGTAATTGCAAACTACTCATTGAAATACGTAAACGATTCAACATACCAAGAAAAAGGCGAAAATTGTACATGTGTGACCTACATAGGAAAGATAATCAATTTCATTATTCCCTATGTTTTTAATACACCAAACTTTTCTTCGTGAGAGGAGACTATACATTTTGGGTGTTCACCAAGACAGCTGGTGTTCGATTCTCCGATCGTATGTGAAAAGATATGGAGTCACCTTCCCGACTGCGTGGAGTTAATTTCCGGGATCTCGAAGTTCCTCCCTTAAGATCACCTTTGTGCTAAGATCTGGACCAACAAGAGTGATTTATATAAGTTGACATACATAAAACTTGTTTCATAGTTGTAAAATACATAAAGTTAATATTTAGGAAACTGCATGTTTCCGAACGTGATATTCACTTTCATTATGTACAACTAAATGACTGTTTCATTTGCCCTTGAAACTGACTAGAGTAACGTTTTCGCATAGTTTCACACTGTTAAACAACTATTAATTTGCTGCAAATTTGACTTTTATTTCTAAAATTGATTTGAATATTATTAAAACTTCTCAAAATCGCATCCGTTATATCAAATTTCACAGTGACATAATAGCAAAAAAGTCTACTCTAAGGGCAATAACTCTTACTGCAATACAATAAACTAACGGCAGACACCAGTACAACGCCAATGTTTGACACTTCGTCTATGGGAGACCGAAATTTTACTAACACGGTGGGAATAGACGTCTATGAGCTGTACCCCGACTGTACGCGCTTTATTCTGAACGTAATGATAGAACTTCAATCTCCTTGTGATTCGTAATATTCCAAACATGCAATACAATAGATATGTACCCTGAACTTCTGAAAATGGCGTTGTAAAATAACGTGTACTGCTATGAATATACTTATATACAAAATTAATCAAAATGCTTAAATATTCTTAATCCCAGACAGGCCATATATTAAGGATTAACACCATTTATTTGTACTGATGGCATATACAAAGATATATATGTATAAGTATTACCGAAGCTATCAGGCTGATGTCAGATAGACTCCTATGTTTCATATTAACTAACCATTGTAACAAAATACAAAAGGACACGGCGTTGTTGGTGTACTGAACAAGTGCTTTATTCAATGTAAGATAAGCTGTCGTCATTGTTGTATAAATCTCTCAATAATTAATTGATAATTTTTTATAAACTGAAACTAGATCTTCAAACTGGAAATTGTTTCCCGGATTTTATTTTCAAAGTAGGTCAACGCATATAAAAGTTTCGTATGCATAAGGAAACTGATAATGTATCGTACATCTTGAATTTCCTTCTTCCCTGATCAGGAAGATTAAAATATTTTAAATATTGCTTTAAATGTCTACTTCGTTGCTGCAACTAGTCATTTCAACGTGTTTAATACAAATAATTCCATGTTGTGTAGGACAAAGCGCTGTAGAGAAACGTGTCAATCCTGTTCTCTTCAGTTATAAACAAGCTTAACAGGACCGCTAACAAACCCCTTGCCAAGTCCTTTAATTCAAATTTCAGGTAAACATGGAATATATTCTGACACGGTTGAAAGGAACTACTTGTTTTAAAGAAATTATCTGTTTTATCCAAAAAGTGAAAATCGATACGTTTTAATATTTTTTAAAGACTCCCTGACCTAGCGCTGTATTTCGACACTCTTTGTTATATTTTAGATAAGAAAATACCATAGTTTACCTAACCTTTAGTACGACTTGGAATCCTTATTTAGATATAATGACCATATCGTGATACACAACTTTATTTCCTTTAGCTTTCTGCATTAACGTTAGACTCGTTATAGATAGGAGCTCCCTTCTTGATATATCTAGTGATTATATCGACTGTTTGTCGTCTTTAAAGACGACTTGTATTCCCCAAGTCGATAATGTATACCATCCTCACTTAGACTGTAGGATCTATCTACAAGGACTGCTTACTTTCAACTTTACCAACAGAAATGACTGTTATAGGGTGTATCTTAAGCGTGACAATTTCAATTTTCCGATCGTGGATTGTAATATTTTTTTCTTCTTAAACCTATGGATATGCAATTGATTCGGTATACACGGGCTTGCTCCGAATAAAAACAATCCGTGATATATGTCGAATGCTGACAGCTTGTTGAGATGTGTAGGTAGATTTAGAACATAGACAAGTTTTACCCCTTTTCCAGTCCTCGTTTCAATGGTACTTTGGTTTACATGGCGGGTGTAGTAGTAATTGGTATTCCATCGCCGTTTTCTTTGTCATTCATATATTTCAACCATATACTTCAACCAAAAAACATTGTGACAAAATAAAAACCCCACCAAAAAACAAAACAAAAAGGCATATGCGAAATAATAAAAACCAATGATGAGAACTACAACGACTGTTACACGAAGCCAGGACCATTTCTAATTGGGTAAAAATATACAATTAAGGACAGTAGTTGTTTGGAACTACAACTAAATACTCATTACTCAAGATGGACAAATCATGAAAATGATTATACATTTTATATTCACATTTGTGCAAATGTTGATCTGATGATGATTTAATGATACATTTGCATATCTTGTTCTAGAAAATGCACCTTTAGGAACTAAGATAGAGAACATGATTGACATGGAATCCCCGATATTGGTACAAACAGGGTTTTTACATGCCGGCCATCTTTGAAATCCAAGATGACTACTATATGTTAGCATTAAGTGGGTCCGATCAAAAACTTCAAACAAGCGGTAAATCTCGTCTGTGTTGGTCTGGACTGTTAACATGTTTCCTAAATATGGCATTAAGCCACCCGGCTATAGGCAAAGCTTTATGTAAAACCTTCATAATAAGTCCTTATAATGAGGTAGCACTGTGACTTGCTTTACCGTTTTGTTTCAACGCATTAATGTGTATATATTGTAGTCATCGGTGACTTATTCTGAAACATTATTAGGTTGAATTTCTTTCCTTTATTTTATAATATTGCTAGTATGTTAATTTCTTTTTGCATTTTGAATATGACGCGGCGTACTTAATGCTTCCTTGAAGTGCGAGAAAAATGACAGAGAGGTCAGTATACACACATTCATGTTATACAATCTGCCTTTACCTGAGAATAAAAATAACAAATAATTACGAATTTTAAGAAAGTTTGTTTAAAGTTTTGAAATTTAAAACCTAATGAGAAATTTATAATGCTGACGGAAGTTTGCATACTAATATACGATACTTTAATTGATAGGGAAGTATTTTTCGGATATAAATATCACGTTCCGTGATGACTTATGCATTTAAGAGAAATATGTCATCCTTTTCTGTTTTTAATTACTTGGATGTGCCTTTTAAAGCCCGTATGTTTGCCTCCGATGACTATAAGTATATATAGATTTATTCAGGTGTAGATGCACTTTGATGTACGCAGGTAAGTGTATTACATCTATCATAAAATCAGAACTGTAGGTGAAAATAATGACACAAATACATATTACAGTACATAACATACTGTGTTATATCTCTACGCTAATTATGCATTTCAGGCTTTTTCATAAAATGCAATTGGTGAAATGACGTCACGGCACTGGTTGATCCCTATTGCAGTATTGAAGATAATGTACTATTTTTAGCACTATAACGCGAGTTTAAAGATTGTAAGCAGAGATCCTCAATCATCAGCCCAGTGTTCACTATGCTGGCCGATTTAATCAATATTCATACTTTAATATCTCGTACGATTGTATCTAAATAAAAAAATATTAATATAGATCAATTGTCAAAACGTTTATGGCGCCAGCTACATGTATCTGGTCCGGCGTACTGTCAGACCATCGGTAGAATACTGCACTGCATATCTAGTCATACGATTTACAATTTCTTTTTATATTTATTGGTGACTCATAACATTTTATACTCAGTTGTACGTTGAGAATTATAATAGAGGATTTTTATTTTAAACTGATTATAAATATTCATTACACAGTGTATCCAGTCAAGCCCCAGGGATCATCAACAGTTTTATATTTAAATATATTGGCCATTGTTACTTCTTCCCATTTTCCGTTTATCGCAATACCAAAGTGAACAAGCGATGATTTGTATCCATTAATGGCGCTTTGTCTCGTCGAAAAAAACTAAAGGGCGCCGTTTTACAGTATTTAAGCCGATTTGCTTTGGCAAAAAGCTCAAGGCATCGTTTTAGTTTCTTGTTGTCCCACGTTAACCCACCGTTAGAAGTCAGAAGTCGATAAAGCGGAAAAAACGTCGGTCTTGACGCTATTTTACAAGTTTCTTAATTTGGAATTTCGAGGTAAATACGGCGCTGTTTCTTGTCAAAAAAGCAAAAATGGCCATGATGAGCCTTCGTATTTAAAGGTTTTAGCTAAATTAACAGTATGACACTGATGTAATATTCATCATATTTATATATTAGGCAACTAAGTCTACAAAGTAAATGGTACTCGAATGAATCGGTATCGCCTGCACTGTGGATTTTCGTATGCACCGTAACCTCCCTATAATTTTTGTTTTATAGCTGAAGCACAATCGTGCCAGTACACCTCCATTGACCAGCTAGTTATGTTACTTAGAGCAATTGTATAACAATCTGAAGTCCGGGGTTCGAATCCCAGTCTAGTCCTGTTAGTTTGTGAACACTCAGAACACTGCTGCCGACTATATATATTATTTATTTCATCTCTCTTGTTTTTCATACAAAGGCCACAAGGTATGGTGTCTTTGCAGAAATGATTTATCAAAGCTATAATCATTTCGTAAAAGCAGTTTTCATGTGTATTTTTAGCTGTGACATGGGACCCTTGAAAACAAATACTGTCTTGAAATTTTCACGGAAATGAAAAGTTAAAAAAAAATAAAAAAAAATAGTTATACGGTAATGGTGATGTGCTTCTTGACCCTTGAACACTTGTGACAAGTGCATTAACGAGAAGCAGGAAATATTTTTTGCTAAGGACATATTAACAGTTTCCCTGACAACTACTGAATGTGAATAACGAAGTCGGATTAATTTTCACGAACATAGGATTAGAAAAATACTATAAGCATTTTGCCTCTAAGTAATTATTGAAACGGTTTAATAATTACATTACACATCAAACTGAACTACATTTCCCCTGGTCCAGATTTTCTTTTTCTCGTCAATTATGAGACAGAGAAAGCTAAATCTGTCTGATGTTCTGGCAGAGATAGATAAGACAAATGGTAATGTCTACTTTTGTACAGTATAACATATTCTTTCATTGGTGACAACATGACGACACGTGGTAGTTTATAAGATTAACATAAATGTGTCTTTTCATTTAAAATATATAAGACATTATGAAGAGAAGAACTTTTCCATCATGTCAACAGCATGTCAAGGAACATAGAGATTCTAGGAGACATGGGTATTGCCTTGTGGTTTATAACCTGCATGCTTCGTCCACGGTGTCTGTATAGCAGTTTTATCAGTTGAAATGTAGCGAGTAGTGCACATGATATGTATCAATGTCTAGGCTTAAAATGAGTGTTCTGTATATTTCGATGTAATTGTTTACTCTTCCTTTGAGATTTACCATTGGTTTTGTAGTGGTTAAATATTGAGGTGTGCCCATTTTGTTTTTATCATTTTCACTTTGACAATATAGCCTGGTTTCGTCCCAGACCAGACAGATGCAAAATGTTTAATATGTTTACGTCATCAGGGAATACAAACTTATATTGATTGTACCTGAAATTAACTCATCATGTGGTACATTTATAGAAACATCAACAAAATTAGAATTTCTAAATAAATAGAAATGCAAAAATTGCATGCACAACAATACTCAAATGAGGTACATAGCAATGTTTACCACTGTTCGTTTGAGATTGGACGGTTATCTTTTTTCTTTTTCTTTTTTTTTCGGAATGCTACTTCTGTAAGAAAATTATTGATATAGTTTACATAATTTACTGCCATTTTTGTAGGAATTTATCACTTATTTGTTTTACTTGAGCCCACAATCTATTATGATTTACAAACCGATTCACAACACCAGGTATGTCCGATTCTTTACTGCGTATTTCCAGCGATTATTTTACGCAACAAGGTGGTTGACACTGCTGGTGGTCTTTCAGTCCCGAGGTTGGAATAAATATTTTAGCTGTTTATTCTGCCAGAGTTTACAAGAAATACTAGTTCAAGCATAAATTATCTCTTGTAGTCTAAAATGGTAAAGTTATAACGTTGTAAATGGATTTTATTGGCACCTTGCCCTTTTCGTTGTTATCTACATGTGGTTCTGAACACTATGGACATGAACTGTTCATTATTTTAATTTTTCCTTATCATATGGTGCGGTAAAATAAGTGAAATATGTACTTCCTTTCGCCTTCTGCATCGTAAATCAACGTTTTTGAATAGGTACTTCATTCCAATGTTTTTGTTGCAATTATTCTATACTGTAGATGCTGAGAACAATGTTTTTTATTTCAATACGTTTTAACCAAAAGTTTCCCTTGTCAGTATAGTTCTGAGAAAGCATACGCGTACATTGGATACAGAATTGACACTTGTTTTGCTTAAAGTTAGAAAAAAAATACTGTATATTCTGAGTACGAACTAAATCATGGTTTGTTAACGTTTTAAACAATGCTAAAGTAACTGACCCCAGTTTATACTTAGTTGCTAATACAGCCTTGTGCCTTAACATTTTATTTCGAAATTCATTTTAAAGTACCATTGATCTGTATGAATTCTGACTACCAGTGTATTTATGGAATCGTTTGCTTGATTTGCAACGCAAGCAAATTTTATCGAAAAAAGAATCATGTCGGTCAATCTCTTACTGTCTCTCTGGCTGCACTTAGGTCAAGAGCAATGTACAAGGTAAATTACCAACTTAATATGTGTTCTCGTTCTTCATCTTGTGCAGCCTCTTTATCTAAGGATTGAAAACATAATGTGATTTTATGATGAATCGCGTGACTTTCAATTTCCGTTTGAGTGAATAGGTTGGTTACGGCCAGGCCCCACGTTTGTTTTGCAGTTCCCGAAAAGTACGTTATCTCCTTTTTTAAATATTTGTTTTTTTAATATTAGAAATAAAAAAATAACACTATTCAGGAAGATTTGAAAACAAACGCTTGTTTAAGGTAGTATATAACTTTAATTAAAATTAATCTTATTTTCTTTCATTGGCGGATGTATGCATTACTTTGACGATCAAAGCAGAGATGGCAAAACATCTTATCCCATGGAGCTCTTGCGTATGTAATTTTGATTACATTTTAGAGAGTTAAGTCGTGTAACATGTTGCATTAGCCGTGCAGCTTGTTCAGCAAATGTGTATATGTTGGCGGTTTACTTGGTCTTTGTGACATCTGACTTACTCCGTGTTTCCTTGGTGATCGATTTTATAGAGCGCACATCAGAGTAAAGATTATAGAGTCTGGTTTCGGAATGCTGACCCCTTTGTCTGTAAGGATAATTAGTAATATGGCCCTATCTTATCCATAAACTAACTGTTCAGAGTAATGTCTTGTCACGCACTCTTATTCCCAAACATCCAGACAAGAAAATAATTGTGCAAGAGGGACGCTTACCAAGTATAACCAGATGTGTCTCCATGTTTGTAGTCACTCCAGCGATCGTTCTGTAAAACAGTCAGATGAGTTATCGCTTTAGGCACCTATGAATAATCAATACTGTCTTACCGCAGAGTACTTTTCTGAAGGACACTTTTTTGGGGTGGTGGTGGTGGTGATGGTTGTGTTGTCCTATCTTTCTGGTTTTCATGATTAACAATAAACTTCGTAGAAGATTCTTACAACATTTTAACCGTGTTGTAAAGATTCTGGAAAACCCCAGATGTTGACACCCCAGAACTTTATGCAAGTTCATGATACAAAACAATTAGTCTCATCTTCTTACAAATCATGATCATTTCTTGTTTGGCTTTTAATTTTCTTATTGTTAGTATTATTTAAGGTAATCTCAAAGTGAGCATTGCTATAACTGCTCTTTTTAGAACCTAATATCTTTCAGGTCGGTTCTATGACATTATTAAGGCAATTGTATACCTCCTTTCAAGTAGAAAACCCAGTATAGCATCTTACTTTTCTGTTGTTAGATAATATATCACTCACTTTCCCTCTTTGTACATCACCTTGATTTTAAATGTCGCTTTCAAGCATTTCATTTTTTTTCTGTAAAATTTTAATTTTGAATCGTAAGTCATAAAATATGTAAGCGAATGATTAACAGTGTTCCAAAACACCGTGGTCATGTATCAACGTTGACAACCCATTCTGAATCGTGTAAAGTAGAACAGTGTTACAGTACTTCATGCTGTGCGTTTGAAACCTACATAGATGACCATTGACTCCCATTAGCTTTTATGTTGTCGAGTAGCTTACATTTTGCTCGCCTCAGGTAATGATTTAGCAAATGTAAACATACTTTTGTTTACGAAAATCTTCAGGGAACTAGATAAGATTAAGAATGTTGTCTACGTGTTTGTTTATTGTATTTTATCTAGACGCGTGTTTGTTTTATATTACCTACATGGGTGTCTGTTGCATGTTACTGAGGTGGGTATCTGCTTATATTATCTATTTAGTCATAAACAGATTTATTAAAATGATCGTCATCCCTAGAATTGCTTTCACTAGAAAAAGATTCCCCTGATTTTTGTTAAAAACACTGTCATCTAATAAAAACGCGCATTTTCCTTACATTTCTATACAAAATGCAAGTCTTGAATACTTGACTTTCGTTAAGTATTCCGTTTATAAGACTGAAAGTGCTGAGTCGTGTATCAGTGAAATGCTATTCTGCTTCAGACATAATGGTTTCTTTATTGTTTTTCACGTTTTCTGTGTTTTAATATATATACGATATTTGTTCTTTAATGGTGCTTTTAAGATGAACGTTTTCCCAAAGGGAAGACAGCTTAGATAAGAAGAGAGTTTTTGGAAGAGTGTGCGTGTTGTTATTCAATGTCAATATATTGTATTTAGTCTTCTGAGAGTATACCGAGTTAAAACAGAGACAAACATTAGAAAGACACTCATCTCCTTGGTAATAATTATGACGGCACAACGTCGACTGTGAAAGCAACTCACGTATTGTACACAGAAGTCCGACTCCCTGGACGGAGATAAGCCTATCTCTTATCTCCAGACATCAAAGATGTAGCATTCGGAAGATAAAACTCAACAGAGGTATTTCGTCTGAAGGCTCAACACTACAAAGGATATTCGTACTTGATACACGATGGTTATCGATACAGATGCACAATCTCGTCGTTGCGGAAATCTCGCGAAATCAACCGTCAAAAATAGCAAACATTTTCTGTTAGTGCGGTTGTGTCAAGCAGTAGTTAGCAGTCCGGCATTGCAGCTGAATTCTTCGTCGAGATCAAACATTCTGTTATAACTTTATCATCTCTGTATTGCTTGATTTGCGTATGAGTTACACATCCTCTAAAAAACTGACTAAATCAAAATGCTATTTTGAATAGATACAAACAAAAAGCACGTGAAAATGTCCAAAGTGAGATCGTTCAAGTATATTTGAGATGTAATATTTTAAACACTTTCTGATTTTCTTTCAGCGTTTTCTTGACTCTATTGCCCATTTTTTCTTTATCTCTCTCTTTAGGAATCCTCTTTATATTTTGCACATACTGCTACATTTGTATTACGATAAATAATTATTCAGACAATGGAGATACTGTTAACATTATAAACTAATATATTAACGATAATGAAGTTTCTAAAGATGCAACTTGTTGAAAGCTATAAAGATTTTTATTGGGGAATATTTTGTTAACTTGCGCACTTGTTATAACGCTTATACTTTTGTCTTATGATTTCGCTTATACTATCCAGGTTAACCTCAGTTTTAAGTAGAAGATTCTTACCCTTCCGAAACACCTGGGTTTATGCTCCTTATACTTTTTCAAGGGTCTCGTTGTAAACCTTTCTTTTGTTTATATTCCGCCCTTTCATCGATTTTGAGTTCGAGTTTTGGTTTTGTTTTGTATCCTCCTGTCATAGGTTGTAAACAACGGTATGGTATATCATCGTAATGTTAGCGACACCAGTTTCATCCATTATATTATTGTCCGAATCATCAGCTTGAAGAATTACGCGCTGCAATGTCAGGATCCAAGGGTTTGTATCGATATACAGTGATATGTGTAGATTGATACAAGGACTCTATAGACTCCAATTCAGTGTGTAGGTTGCTGCGTAGTATTATTACCAGAAAAAATCTGACGCTTATATCCGTGAAAATCTCTCCTTGGCAAAAACGAGTATGATATATGCTGCCTTCACGACGCGTGCATTCTCCCGATATATAGCAGAGACAAGGGTGTCCCTCTCTGTCAAAGGTCACGCATACTGGAATACCGATATCGTCCGTCATACATTGTATATATGTTGCAGCGTATCTTCATATCATCTCACCACTTTATTAGAAACGTTATCTCAGGATTGTATCATACGCAGGGGGTACTGAAGAAACGACACGTAATCTGGTATTTTCTTGTACATTGTATAACTATTTCATAAGTTATTACGTTCTTTTTATCTGAAATGAGGAGAGCAATGTAAATATTGCTCTCATGTTAAGCACGTAACGTGTGTGTAACCTACACCCCCCATACAAATCTCCATAGACACATGTAGTTAGAACAAAGCAACCGATTTGTACAATATCTACGTACCATACCAATATCGTGAAACTATAACACGTTCTTTATAATGAGAATTAAACACCTGTATACTGTCCAACTGAACTATGTGAAACGTACATGTACCTATTCAGAAACCCGATGTTGTGTTGCAACGACAACAAAATCATATTCAAAAGTCAGTGTAGTTATCTCTGCATTATCCCACACAACCTTACTGTACCAGTGACTCCAAAGTGTTAACAATTGCTGCAAGACACCAAAAATGTAGACATTTTTACAAGACAACTTATTTCTTCGACCAGAATATTGTTTTAACTGTATGTATTATCAATATAATGATATTTATACAAGCCTACAATGAACAGTAGTGTAGTCTGCCCCCAACCGCCCCCTCCCCAAATTGTATACTTACAATACATTGTTACATAACCTGTCTGCCCAAAAAGTAAACAGTATCCCTCTGTGCTGTGTTGGCAAATATATGGTACACTGTGTAGTATCGTAGCTACAATAAAAAACAAAGCACTTCGTTGGTGGTATTTATGAGAAGCTCAGAAATACTTAGATGCTAAACAAATACCCATGATGACATGTATGTTTCAATGTACAATGTGGCGAAAATTGACAAAAATCGGCGGAACAGTATGTTTAATTACAGGCGCATACAGTTGGTATTTCAACCTGCACTGAAGCCCTAGCAGAGTGGTGACTTGAGCTCTCAACTACCGTTCTCGGAGAATAACGTATCGTCTGGGCGTAGATATGTATCTAGACTGTCTGCCATAGCTCACCAGTACACGGTACTACATATACATAATAAAGTCGCTAACGTAGACAATATACTGTAATTTGTACACTCGAGGGGAACCAGTTGCATGAATTATCGAACCTGACACCCTAGGTTGGGTATGAACACATTCTGATGTAGTCTCTGATGTATCATAAACACCGCTATCTCATTCGTGTTTGTCAGAGTGGAATGTCGCCAAGTCCGACTCCATACATATCGGTCACACAATAATTATCTGGTAACCTTCTTTTTACCGCTCTACTTACATTGAATACAATGTAATGGACCTTACGGCCTTCCTCTAAATCTAATGTCTACACATCCAGGCTTCTTTTCAGGTCTTATCAGCCGCGTTAAGTCGCGTATGTGAAAGTGTATTGCATTCATAAGCAATCAATGAAGCTTTTGTTCGAAGACAATCGTTGTCTCGAAGGAGACATATTTTTACCAGATGTGTCAGGCCTGAACATTATCCTATTCCGTCTTTGCGTATTGCAGAGTTATCTTCTCTTGTGAGCAGGTATTGATTGTTACGTTATTGGTTTGTGGGAGAAAATTACGTCGTTTTCTCAAAAATTGATGACGTTACTCTCACAAACAAATGACGTAACAATCAATACCTGCTCCCAAGAGCAGATAACTCTGCAATACGAAAAGACGGAATATGAAACAAAAATCAAGAAAGTAAGGATTGTGCTGGTCGTTACATGGCTATTATAATCATTTCTTTTATGAGGCGATGTAAAATTGTCATTGAAAATACCACGACGATTTGGAAGTTTAAGACATACATTTATGCAGACAATAAGAACATCATGTGATGCACCTAATGGATTAACGTTCCCGTCCCCCTTCCTGTTGGATCGAACTTCCGTCTAATCGTAATTACAGAAATCACATAAACTTGTTCTGAAATATATTCGTTCAACGAGTGTTACGTAGCATTGATATCGATTACAAGTTAAGTAATTAATAATAATAATATACAGCATTTGATATAGCGCCCTATCTAGCTAACATAAGCCACTCTAAGGCGCTTTACAGTACATATTAATTAGTTACATGTACATGAAGAGGCATGTAAGGGCATTCACCTATTTTGTGCTCCGCTTCGTATGACTTTCTGAGGGTGCTCCAGAAGATTTATAAGGACTTTGACTAGTATCCTATCAATTAGTACATTTGCTTACAAACTAAAAAATGTTGTTAAATTGACAAAGTGGAGTCCCGTCTTAATTGTGATGCTTTTATTTATCCTAAAACAGATCCATCTTTATGTTCATAATAGGGTTTTTCTGATACTTTTTGTCATTAAATGTATAATTTTTGTGACCGGTAATAGGTTAGCGTGAGATAGAGGTACACGGTAAGCCATTGTGACCGGTAATAGGTTAGCGTGAGAGAGAGGTACACGGTAAACCAATGTGACCGGTAATAGGTTAGCGTGAGAGGGAGGTACACGGTAAGCCATTGTGACCGGTAATAGGTTAGCGTGAGAGAGAGGTACACGGTAAGCCATTGTGACCGGTAATAGGTTAGCGTGAGAGAGAGGTACATGGTAAGCCATTGTGACCGGTAATAGGTTAGCGTGAGAGAGAGAGGTATATGTTGGAAGCAGATGAAATATACTGCCATTACATTGAGGTTGTAAGTCATGCAGAGGGTGATAGCTCTATAAATTATCCACCGACTGTTAGTTGTCCCAGGAGATTAGGTAGTTTGATTATCTCTTGAAATTCTTGGAGGAGACATTTTTACGGACGCATACTTCATGTTAATGCAATAAGTGAGATTGGCAAACGTTTGTGTTCATACCCAAAGCTGAACGTGTATTGACATTTAGTATTAATGCAATTCAATTGCTAAGTTTTCGTATTGTGCAAATCGTGTTTGCTATTTGTTAAACGGATAAGCTCAATTATCAGGTTGCTCTTTTTAAAACTATGCACCGACAAAATTTTCAATTGCCGCCCAGATGTTTATTTTTGTCGGGTTGCATGGAACTTTTCCTGCTATATCTTAAATGTTACCGTAATTATGTAATGTAATCATATCCTATAAATACCATCAGAAACGTGGAAAAATCAATTAAAATAAGAATAACCTGTCTTTGCCGGCAACAAACAATAATAATATGTATACATTAAATACTCGCTTGTAATGACGCCCGTCTCTTTATTAAAAGAGACTGAACTGTGATTTGACTAGAATACAAGGCGAATAGTACTCGTCAATGGATAAGTTAAAGCATCAACTGGGGAGACATATGGTGTCTGTGACAACCCCTGTACTAGGTCATGGAGAACCTTTATAGGATGGTGAACAATTTGACTGAACAAAGGGGCGATTAGTAATGAATCATACGTCCATTTCACAAAGTGTCTAACTTCGGTTAGGAGGATTTTCCTTTAGGTCTTATATCACCGGTTCAAATATCAAATATCCCGGCGGACACATTTATCATTTGCATTACTCGGTCCTATTACACATTGATTACAATATAAATATGAGACGTCGAGATGAGGTTATCTATCTGTACGATTCGATCCGCCGTTGCGTCCTTTGTCATACTTCCCGTGGCTATACATCGCCATTAAATATAACGAAAAACAAGCACGCCGGAACATTTTATAAAAGTATTTGATTCTGCTAATACTTAGCATCCCGTTGCGTATGGGGATGCATGTCGACCACTGGATATAGTCAGTGTATGAATGTCTATAGGAGAGGATAGTTACAACTAGTACGACTACATGTACGTGTTTGTGACAAAAGCCAAAACACCACTGTACATTATATGACGACCAAATACAACAATACTCTACAAACAGTGTGCACTTCATATCAACCAATAAGTCATCTGTCCCCATATCGTCCTGTTCCTTAATCAAAAAGAAAAAAATCAATTAAATTTGTTTTGAACGGAAACAGTTATTAGAAAACTGACTACTCTGTGTATTCAGAACAAACTAAGCATTCAATATTCACACAGTACCAGACTGAATATCAGTTACGATTAAGATCGCGTGATATTTGAAACTTTCCATCGTTATGTATCCATACGATTATTTTGATTACATTGATAAACATGTGTTGCCTGGAAGCTGATATATCCTGTATCCAGACATGGGAGTGTCAAATAAAACCCAAAATAAACCCGAACAGTTAAATAATTTGTATATCAAAATTGAATAGATTATCCTCAAACAATGTATTGTTTTCATAAAGGTTTTCGTGTTTAATTGTGCAATCCATACAAGCAGCTGTGTTGCCATATTGATTTAGTATGAAATTGGTTTTAAGGCGTGACGCATAGTCCCAGCTCCTTTTAATTGTGTCCTCGCTGTATGTATTGTTACTGTCCCTACTGTTCGATCTGTGTTGTTGAACTGATCCCATTTACATAATCAACAGTAGATCTTGTGAACATGCCATGTATTATATAAAGTACATGTGAAATAAGCGCTGATATTGCTCGGATAATGTACTAGGTATAATGTGTTAACACAATCTTATCCATAGAGACAAAAACCTGCCACAGATCCTATACATTGTTCCTTTCCCTGTATCTGATTGATTAAGATGATCCTCAGCAATACTTGACTAACTATGTGTCCCCTGACGTTGTGTACTCCCCGTAAGAGCTATGTGTAATTGTTGTGTGAGGTTTTTTATTCCTCTGTATCCAATGTATTGATTACTTCACTCTCTCTTAGGGAGGCACGAGGCGAGGATTCGATACGCTGTAAACTTGTCTCCAGACACGGGAGACCCGACTAGCTTCAGTGGCTGACAAGACGACGCAGTGTGGTCGGTAAGTGTGTGTAGCTGTTTACACCACGTGCTCAAGTGAGAGATAAATATAGCTATATCACGTGACGATTCATCTTCACAGAGATATTATGTTATGCACGTGCACATATAATTAGGGAGGCCATGATTCGTTATTCCTGCAGTGTTTGATGTGGATGTGTTGATAACAACAATTGTTTAAGTGTGGCGCTCCCGCTGTCTACCTTGTACGAAGGGTACACTTGTGAACGCTGTGTAAATCTGACGTGCACGTGTTGGGGAAATATTGACATTGGCCGTTTGATATAGTGTTTACTACGTATACGCCGATGTTTACTATGGTCAGACACCGTGAGTATCGGACTAATGTACGACTGACATGTAATTAACAATACTACCCTCTGTCCGGACTTACACGTGGATTAAATGGTCAATATAAGTGATCAGTAAATGTCACAGGAGGACAATATGAAGTGGACACTATTCATCGTGGTCATTCTCTTGGTAAGAATTCAACCAGAGGTATTAGCGGAGCAACAGCTCTCAAGGTAAATATCATGTTACACTGTGATCGCCGACTGCAAATTGACTGTATTGCTTCTATAATGCTTCCTTACTGCTTAGATACCTTAACGTTAGCGGCATTGCCTCTAAATACAATACATATGTATGTAATACAAATATAATCCTCTGTGTAATACAAATATAATACTCTGTGTAATAATGCATTCTACGTGTTTATGCATACGGCCTTTACGTCATTAATCTATACAGAAAGACAACTAGAAAGTTAATAGCATGAACCCTTTCTGAACCAAACATTACCAGGGCCCAATAGGGTCGTTTATAATAGACAAGTTAGTTACCATGGAACCTGTCTAAACCGAACAAGCCGGGCAATTAATAACGTTTATAAAATATATCTTCTATTCTAGAAATTGATAAAAAGGTGTGTATAAATGAAATTTGATATAAGATATATTGACATTATTGGAAACTATTTGTCATACATATGTCCCTCTTCCCCTAACTGTTTCATAAATGATTTTCATCCGCTTTATCATAAATCTAATTTTGCATCATTAATAATTTTCCTATTTGCAAAATTACTCTTAATACGGTTTACAGTGAATGTATTAGAGTACAGAGTTATGCAAGCATACATATATCTATATAGGACATCTAAATATACACTGTATAAATGAGGAACACCATCACGTAGTACGAATTAGGCTGTGAAACATCGTGAGTATCTACCCTCCCAGCATCAGCATCATTGCTTTAAACTTAAAGTCAAAACCGTCTGCTAACGTGTTTCAACATCCTTCTTAAATGTGGCAATGGCTTATACCTTCTCGTAGCAAACGCAAAAAAAGATATTCCCTAAGGTGGCTGCTACCTTTCCGAAACACCACCGCGTGTCACAGTACGGGATTTTAGAACGTATAACGAGGGTTCTGTCCCCGACTGCAGTGATATCGTGAGGGCTGATAAGGTTGACAAGCTCCTGTAAATACTGTGGAGCTGGTCCATTTTATTAGTGCCTAATATGTGTTCTCCACATTGGTGGATCCTTGGTTGTGGGGTTCTTGGCTGAGTGTGTACCTTCCGTACACACTCACCTACATTTTGCAGAGATTAAGATTAGAAAATAGAATAAAATGATACAAAACATGCTTGCAAAAATCAAAACATTACGGAGGGCGAAAAAGGCGAAGATTATACAATAGTGAAAGTTTCCCGGAAAACTGTACTGTAATTTGTTTTCCATCCTCTTGAATATAGTTTAAGAAACATTTGATCAAAATAAGAAAAAACTACAGTTCTCGGTTCGCAACCCAACCGAGTCTTCGTCCCTGTACGGCGGCGTATTAGTGCTACTCTTAAACTAAATTGATCTATCTACAACTTATTATCTTGTACATTGTACGTACAACATACCATCTTATACGTACAACTTACTTTTTTGTACGTACAACTTATAGAGGCCCGATATCCCTGTACCCAATCCAAGGGACTTCCTAGAGCCCTGGCATCATCGATCAGCTCCGATACTGCAGTCTGTATATCGTACAGGTAACCACGTGTAATCTGAATTACTGCAGTGTTTTTGGACTCTCTACAAACGGCTTGTTATTGCACATGTATAAGAAATATCAAGACAGGGCTTTACCGTATAGGAAAAACGAAGTTATGTAGTGAGAGCACTTAGTAATACAGGTATTTTAGTGTTCTGATGACCTGGTCATCTCGGGGCGAGGGAGGAGATCGAGGTGACCAGGGGCAGACGATTGATCTATAGAAAGTGCAATACATGTACATACTTCTTAGCGGGGGATGTGGGGTCATGGCCGACAGTCGACCACTATTACACCACTTCTGTACATGTCTGCACTACCGGTAATTGGCTCACACTTCAATTCTCCTCATTATTTATAAACTTGTCATTAACAGTTGTGGAGTGATATTGCATGCACAACATATAAACGATAGAAGCCACATATAGTACTGCAGGTATACAAGTGTGACAGCAAATAATTTCTATTATGTATACAACACTTACCACAATAAACAAACATAATGTACAGCAATAACCACAGTAACCATAGAAACCTCAGTAACAGCTTACAGTGAACACCATGTATACCATTGTACCAAAATAACCTCAGTAACCATAGAAACCTCAGTAACAGCTTACAGTGAACACCATGTATACCATTGTACCAAAATAACCACAGTAACCATAGAAACCTCAGTGACAGCTTACAGTGAACACCATGTATACCATTGTACCAAAATAACCTCAGTAACCATATAAACCTCAGTAACAGCTTACAATGAACACCATGTATACCATTGTACCAAAATAACCTCAGTAGCCATAGAAACCTCAGTAACAGCTTACCGTGAACACCATGTATACCATTGTACCAAAATAACCTCAGTAACCATAGAAACCTCAGTAACAGCTTACAGTCAACACCATGTATACCATTGTACCAAAATAACCTCAGTAACCATAGAAACCTCAGTAACAGCTTACAGTTAACACCATGTATACCATTGTACCAAAATAACCTCAGTAACCATAGAAACCTCAGTAACAGCTTACCGTGAACACCATGTATACCATTGTACCAAAATAACCCCAGTAACCATAGAAACCTCAGTAACAGCTTACAATTAACACCATGTATACCATTGTACCAAAATAACCCCAGTAACCATAGAAACCTCAGTAACAGCTTACCGTGAACACCATGTATACCATTGTACCAAAATAACCTCAGTAACCATAGAA
>JAUMHH010057439.1:0-23277 GCA_032359455.1 Chlamys rubida
GTGAGATGAAATCCCTTAATCCAGTATGGTAGAAGAAGGATCTTAAAGGTGTTACCTCTATTTTCCCTATTTGGCCCCAATCTTCTGCTCCCAGTTGGACCACACCCACCATTTATACAAAATTGAGTCCCCTTTGCCTAAGGATGCTTCAGACCAAATTAGAATAAAATCCCTTGATTCCTACGCTTGAAGAAGGATTTTAAAAGTTAAACCTCTATTTCCCCTATAGGGCCCCTATCCTCTGCCCCAAGGCGGGCCACACCCACTGTTTATACAAAATTAAGTGCCCTTGGCCCAAGGGTGGTCCAGACCAAATTTAGTAAAAATCTACTGGGCTGTTCAGGACTAGTAGTGTTTTAAAGGAAAAGTTGTCGGACGGACGGACAACGGACGGAAGACAGATGGACAACAGACGGACGACGGACTCTGCGCCAGGTCAGGTGCAGGTGAGCTAAAAAACCTGTTGAGTTGTGTTAGTTTAAATGTATTGTAAGGGTAAAGGTATTAGTCAGTGTATATCAGCTATAAGGATTTAATGTGTTTTGTTCAGGTTTACCATTGTAATTACATTTTACAAGCAGTAGCCCCAACTATAAAAGTGTGGGTGTTTTAACTGTTGTCCCTCAGTCTTTCCTACATGTATGTATGGTAGTGGCATAGGTCTGGACTGGTTCTTCAAATGTTTTTATCTGTTATCAATTATTAGTGGAAATAGCTGTAGGAGTTACAAACCTGTACTGTTAGTTACATCAATCATATACTTATTTCATAGACCACCATGCAGACACCAACAGGTGATAAGGATAGTGAATCTTATACGGCAGATTCCATTTTTGCTAACGTTACATGGACGGAAAACGATAAATTACCAATAAATAATTTATATGTATACAATGTTGGATAATTTTTTACACAACAAGGCAAGAAATAGTTTTTATATAAAAATGAATAAAATATCCGAACGTGTGTGTTGCTGTTTTTTGTGTTGATGTGTTGAGTTTTGGTCAACTGGGCCCTGAAGTGGACGGACTATGCTCCCGAGAAACTATTGACCATCCGTTTTACCAACGTTTCATATAAAACTCAGTACAGAGTGCATTATGTTATGGGCAACATTTTACCTATTTAATATTCGGTATTTTAAAAATTGTGCAGAAAAACGTGCATTACAACGATACTTTGGCATATTTATGCATTATATTAACGGGTGTAACATTACAATCGATTTCTGTCCTCGTGTCTTGCGTAACGATTGCATTTGTATTTGTGGTCGTGTGTGTGCTAATTCCGTGGGTTACCGGAAATCGGCGATCGGTAGCGGGAATGCTTGCTCAAATACAGTAATCTGAATGCACACTCAGTGGTTCAACATAACCCGATGAAGTCGATAAGTTGTAAATTTATTTTGCTATCGTTACGGAATTTTTGTCCGTCCAAGGAACCGCGTAACGATTGCATTATGGAAATTTACCGGATTTCCCAAATCACCCGAGATTACCCAGCACGCATTGCAGAATTCACACGATGGAAGCCGGCATGGAGGAAGAACACGTTGTTTTAAAGCAATCGGACGTGCAGGTACGCTTAATTACGAATGCAAACTATTTCTGTCCTATGTTAATAACGTTTGCAAAGTGTAACGTTAGCACGGATGTCACTTTTTTGGCGAATTCTGATCATATTTGTTGTATTTTCTCGACTGTTTATACATGTTACGGATTCCCGTAATGTAAACAAACCGAAAGTTGACACACATTTCGTGCATGTCGGCAATGCTATTGCGATCGTTACTTTCGGACAACATTTTCTTTGCTAGCGTTACTACAAGGACATGTTTTATGTATGCGAACGTTACTAATGGATGGAATTTTATTGTGCTAGCGTTACATGTGGATGGATTTGATTTGCTAACGTTACTTTGCTAATGTTATTGTTAGACAGAATGTAGTTTAAATGGGATAAGATGACGATGAATCATAAATGTACAGTTGATTAGACTTTAGTCATGTTTAGAAATTAACTGTTTACACAGTGACACATTTTTTAGCAAGGTGAATTACAGGTACCGTGTTTAAATACCACTTCTATTTGCGGGCTACTTGCTAGTGTTATTTTTGGACAGCATTTACATTGCAAACGTTATTGATGGACGGGATTTTTTGTTAGAGGTTACATTGCTAATGTTACTGTAAGACGGAATGAATATTAACTAGAATTATATGTCGAATACTGTTGATAAACAGGTAATTGAAATATAGACTTGATAAACATTGTATTATTTACCTAGCGACATGTTATTCAGCAAGGTAAAAATGTGTATTTGTGTTTACTTATCACTGACATTGCTAGTGTTATTTAGACAGAATTTAGTTTTGCTAATGTTATTTTTGGACAAGTTAGTGATATGAACTTTAGGTGTAATGTAATAACATGAATAATGAAAGCATCATTTGAGATAGCATTGATAATTTAAATAGGAAATAAATTACAAAAACACTGCGTTAAATCAAGTTTATTTTTCAACTGATGAGAGAACAGTGTAATGGGTCAAACGCGTAGGAATATATAGAAGCCTCTGGAAAATTACATGATAGTAGTAATAACCATACATGGTCATAGCGCGATCACATGTTCTGACTTCATTGACCATTGCCTAGTCCAGTCTCATTGTAAATGAGTTTATAGCTGGCCTGTCCATCCATTGTTTAATTTGCTTGTTGGCACTAAGACTCGTGTAGATGAAAGGTATACAGATAGTGGAATTCTTTGATAATTTGGTGCCAAAAGGAGAAAGTACAGCTTGAATGTGAGAAATGTAAATTTACATTATTATCTTCCAGGTTCCATCGACTATCTACAGACACAACTTAAAAGAATCAAACAAGAAACGGTATGATGAGTACTTGGCTCTACAAAGGGAAAGAAGTAAAAACTACAGGCAAATAGTAAAATCAGACCCAATAAAACTAAGAGAACAAAAGGAAAAGACGAAACTACGTCAAAGAAAATTCAGGGAAAACCAAAAACAGAAGGTAGCTAATGCTAATGGATGTTCAACAGAAAACCACAAAGAAAATTCAAAGCCAAGGACCAGGGGTGAAAGTGTTCACAAGCGCCAACAATGGCGAGAGTCAAAAAGAAAATACAGAGACAAATTGTCTGCGCATAAGAAAGTATGGATCCGGCGAAAAGACAGGGCAAGAAAGGCAAGGAAGAAAAGTCTTCAGTCAAATCAATTGACGTCTTCGCCAGACCAAACCAAAGGATATCGGTCAAAGAAGACTCTGTACAATACGACTTCAAATGTAAGGAAATCTCTTCCTAAAACCCCGGAAAAATATGCTTGCGTTTTAAAACAGCTTGTTAACAACACTACGCCAAGAAAGAGAAAAGCTGTGCAAGACATCTTAGAATCGTGTGATGTGAAGAAACAAAGGATCGACGTGGAAACTAATGTTGTCAAGGAAAAACCAAATGAAGACTCCAGAAACCAAAAACCAGAACATCAAGAAACAGAAAAGAAGAGTACCCAAAAAAACTTTGTAACACGGATAAAGCAGCAATACCAGTTAAACAAACCTACACCAAAGACCACCATACTAGTGAAGAGCTTTTATGTAAGAGGAGATGTATCCACGCCATTGCCACAGAAGCGATACGCCAACAAACATGGGCCTGGGTACGTCATGCAGACAACCCTGTTCGTGGCGTACAGACTGTTCAAGTCAGAGCACAAGAGTGTGAAGATAGGCTTCACTAAATTCACAACACTGCGACCGAAAAATGTCAGACTTCTGACACATCGTCACTGGGTCTACTGTGTGTGTACAGTGTGTCAGAATATTACCTACAAACTCAAAGCTCTGACTCGATGTGTGCCAGGAATGGCCAAAGATATTGATGAACTGTTGAATGTAATTATGTGCCAAAAAAGTGATGCCCAAAGATTCCACAATGCAGATTGCATATTCCAAAAATGTGACAATTGCAAAAACACAAAAATGACGGAACTCTTCTCCATTCACATTAAGAAAGACGACGCCATGGTGAACTGGAACCACTGGGAGAGAGTTGTGCAGGATGGAAAACCCAGAATAATCTTAAACAACAAGCGGGCGAAGTTATCTGACATGCTTCTGGAAATGGATGCCGATGTTAGCCAACCAGTGCAAGGGACCAGCTTTGGTGAGCACATTTTCACTGGTCAATGGCAACAGAGGCAATTTACGGAAGTGAAACGAAACTTGCCCGCAAACTCTGTTCTTCTAGTCATGGACTTTGCCAAAAACAGACTTGTCCGTTATCAAGACGAAGCCAAGTCAGTATACTTCACAGCAAGACAAATTACAATTCACCCTGTGGTGGCTTTCTACCAATCGGGAGACTTCCCAGAACTGATCGTTAGGAACTCCCTGGTGTTTTTGTCTGATGACAATAACCATGACTACAATGCTGTCGACCATTTCTTTGAGAAATCGGTACAGTACCTCAAAAAAGGAATCCCATTTTCCGAAGTTATTGTTTTCTCGGACGGATGCGCAGCGCAGTACAAGGGCAAGGGATCCTTTGCTGATCTCAGCTTAAAAAACATTAAAATACAGCGAAACTTCTTCGGATCAGATCATGGGAAGTCGGAGTGTGATGTAGAGGTGGGATGCATCAATAGAGCAGTTGACATGGCCATCCTTGGCAGGAAGACGGTGGTTGCTGATGCAAAAGACCTGTATACATGGTGCTCCACAAGCAATCTCTGTTTCAATGAGGCTGGCTCCAAGCGAAGATTCTTTCTTGTGAAGTTGGGAGACATCACCAGAGATAGAGAGATCACCCAAGTAACAACACTGCAAGGTTGCAGGAAACTTCACCAGCTGTTTAACATCCCGTCGTCCCCATACAAGTTGATGGTCAAGAAGTTGTCCTGCTACTGCACCAACTGCAGGAATGGCCAGACAGACGACTGCCCTAACAGAGCATATACTGGAGCCTATGAACCCAGAACTCTGCAGCCAACCAGGTCTAAGGCAACAGGACGCTCACAGGCCTAGAAGACAACAAGACCCTCAACGCCAGAGACAACGTCTGACACAACCAATAACTCAAAGTCAGAGACCACAGAAAGCGTAAAGTCCAAGTCTACAAGAAGCTCGAGATCAGAGACGAGAAGATCAAAGTCCGCGACAGCGAGAAGCTTAAGGTCTGCGACGAGAAGTTCAAAGTCTGAGGTAGCGGGAAGCTCAAAGTCTGAGACGAGAAGTTCAAAGTCTGAGGTAGCAGGAAGCTCAAAGTCCAAGACAGCAGCAAACTCAAAGTCAGAAACAACAAAATCAAAGTCAACAAAACGCTTGCAGTCAGAGACAACTCGACAGTCGCCATCACAGCAGCTTTGGACAAATGTATCTTCCTGCCAGACATATGATTCCTTGCAACACATTTTGGCCACAACTGAACTAGAGCCCCTGCCACAGCAGCCTGAGGTTACATTTCTTACCCACAAGAGAATCATTGATCAGAGTGCTTTAGGTTTGATACCAGACGATCTGCAAACCAGAGGGTTATATCCTTCCATTGTGTATGGCGATGGCAATTGTCTGCCAAGGTGTGCAAGTCTGTTGGTGTATGGGCATGAAGATAATCACTTCGAAATGCGAGGCCGGATTGTTGATGAGCTTGTCAGACATGAAGAAGACTACCTGGATAACAAAATCTGGACCAAAGGATCTCAACCATCTGCTCATGACAATATAGCTGTACAGTTTGCTATGTTCTCGGAATACTATTCTAACGAGAAACTAACCGATGTAGCTGTGCACCGAATATTTCGTGCAGAAGTTCTTGAAATGTGTCGTAGTGGGAAGTATATGGGTTCATGGCAGATTGCAGCTTTGGCCAATGTTCTTGGGAGAGAGGTTATCTCCGTTTACCCCCTTTACGGTGGAAAAACGGTGAGAAATGATCGAAACCGAATATTTTTACCATTTCACGGGAGGGAAAAGAGCAAGGAAGAAGTGTATATAATGTGGAGTAATGTAAACGGTGTCAATATTCCAGAGATAGATTGGCGGCCGAATCATTTTGTTCCCCTTTTGAAGACTGCTCCAGAAGATAGTGGTAGTCTAGAGCTCCAATCCTACACCGGAGAAGGTGAAGTGTACACATTTGATGATGACGATGATGCACAGGACTCGTTCATAGACACCAGTTTGTTGAACATCATCATTGAAGACCTCGCCCAGGAATCTGAATGCGAGCTGTTGCCGCCAAAGTCTCAACCAGTCGAGCAGTCAACGTTAAAGTCTCCACCAGTCGAGCAGTCGCCGCCAAAATCTCCACTTCCACCGGTCGAGCAGTCGCCGCCAAAATCTCCACTTCCACCGGTCGAGCAGTCGCCAGCAAAGTCTCCACTGCCACAGTCCCGGTCGAGCAGTCGCCGCCAAAGTCTCCACCAGTCGAGCAGTCGCCACCAAAGTCTCCACTGCCACAGTCTCCACCGGTCGAGCAGTCGCCGCCAAAGTCTCCCCCAGTCGAGCAGTCGCCGCCAAAATCTCCACCGGTCGAGCAGTCGCCGCCAAAGTCTCCACCGGTCGAGCAGTCGCCGCCAAAGTCTCCACTGCCAAAGTCTCCACCGGTCGAGCAGTCGCCACCGGTCGAGCAGCGGAACCAAAATAAGAACGCTCAAATTCGTGTGTTGAAGTTTCGGATATATGCTGGAAAGGTAGTTTTGATTTGTATTGGCCAGAGCAACCATCACTAAATTGTACTTCGTGATCAAAGTTGACTCCTCGGTCATTCTGCAGATGGTCATTAAATTTCTTTGTTAACTGCTGCACAGCATCTGCATCATGCACAAGGTCGTCTGAAATAAACACTGCAGATTCCTGTACTATTGCGTTGTCACAGTTTTGGCAGTTGTAGTATGCGAGCATGGGATGTAGTGTCGCCTGATTGTAATTATAATATGCTGATTGAATCTCGTCTTGGGCTGTGCATCTATAATTTTCTGAAAAATCAGCAATGGTAACAATCCAGTTCTTTGGGACATTCTTGGTGATTTCATTAAACTGTCGATATTGCCATTCTGCTACAAATAAATGACTAGATAGTTCTGTGATTTCCTTGCAAAGTTCCGACACCAACTCTTTGATTGTTCCAGTTTTGTCAACAAGTATTTGCCTTTTGACCTCTTTTGTGTTTGAACTACATTTGACATTTCTGTACTCCCATGCCTTCCAATCATATCTTCCATCTGGGTCAGTCTTGATTAGGGGTTCAAAATGCTTCAACAAATTGTCTTCACTACACAGGTCACATTTTCGGTCGATGCAGTCAAGTTTGTGGAACTTGGAGTTCAGCGTTTTGGGACATAGAGTTTCGTTGATGCAGCTGTATTTATTCTCCAATTTTAGTTCTGCTTTTTTCAATTTCTGTGCGGCAAGGTTGAGTGTATCCAGTTTATATTGAACGTTGAGACAATACTCACAGAGACAACTGTTAAACTTTTGCTGTTTTACAGTGAGTGTTGGTCTAAGTTTCCGGAAATGGCTAAGTGACACTTTGATCTCTGGATTATCTTTCATGAATCTAACATGTGCCTGTTGTAAAGTGTCAGTCATGACACTTTTCTGTTTCCCTGATTTTATGCTCAGAGTTTTCTTTGTTGGAAGTGTTGTCGATTCATTCAAATAAAATCGCTGAATCTGTTGAACATCATTTTCAGGCATTGCATTGCTTCTTGCGATGGACTCCTCCTCTTCTTCGATACAAGATATTCTATTCCAATATTCCCATTTGATTTCAAGTTCTTTTCGAAGTGCGTTTTGAACTGCACAGTGACCAACGATGCTTTTGGTTACAATTATATACCGATTTCTTCCGGTTTTAGACGTGTCCCTCTTCAGTTCCACAAGAGATTTCTTTAGGCGGCCAACAATTTTGGAATCGGTTTCATGTTTCCGTTTTGTGCTTGGCGTTAACAAAATTCCTTTATCACGTAAAGCATTCCTTTTATTTGGTGTTGTGTTGTTGACAACATCTGCAACAGCTGACGCAAATAACTCTGGGGTATTTGGTAGAGTGATTTCACCTATTCTTTTAGCATTTTTCGATGCTGGTGTGGCAAATTTTAACTGACATCTGGCTTTTGATGATTGATATCTTGCTTTCCTTTTTTCTGATTCCCTGCGCTTGGCCTGGCTGGTCATGTTGGATCTTTGTTCTGTTTTTCTTTTTCTCCAATATTCCCTCTGTTTTTCTATTCTTTTTCTGGTGTTTATCTTTGGCTTTTTTTCTTTCCCTATACTGTTGTATTCTTAATTTAGCTTTTTCATTCATTTTCGTCTTCTTTTCTGTCGACACACTTTGTCTGTATTCTTTTGACTTAATAGCATCCTTCCTTTTGTATTCACTATATGCTGATTTGTTGTTTTTCAGTCGTTCTCTCCAGGCCTGGTAATAATCAGAAGCTTTCTCTTTGGGACATCCTTCATCTTCCCCATTTTCCAGTCTGACACGTAGGGAATAGCTGCAATGACGTTAAATACACCATTAAATATATAATAGTGCCCTGTTGAATTATACATTGGAATGTTTGGTACATTGAAAAGAACTTGTTTTAATAGAATCTATGTTTACAGTTGAAGGTACATTTATATTTTTTATTTTTCGAGGTACCCATCACGTCTGAATCGATCACTGGCTACCTGAATTTATATTTTAAAATTGTAAAGGGAAATGTTTTCCCAATGTTTTCCATTACGACTACATGTGTACTATCACATTTTCGATGATTTTGGGTCACAGCATCAAAGCTTAAAAGAATTTCAACATCTCAAAAATAGAAAAATGTTACATTTGAGCAAGGGTCCATGTTACATCATTACAATACAAATGTAATAAAATTTCAGAATAACTACACAAATATCCTTTTCTTCACCAATCTTTAGTATTCATGTGTACCAAACCCTGGAACAAGTCTTTTTTTTCAATTTCAATCTCAAAATAGGATGTAACTTAGGACGACAAATTTGGAGTCGACGTTACATCTCGATATAATTCTGATCAAAACCTCTAAATTGAAACTTTGTTTATAACAGGAACATACAAAGTTGTTTCATTTAATGATCTACATTTGCTTAGAATTATATGATAAATCATGTGTTATTGTTTCTTCAATTGATTTTGAGATGTAACTTTGACGGCTGTCTACAAATGAGAGATGTAAAAAAAAAAATGGATTATTTGTTAATATTTTTTTCAAATCTGACCCAAGTTATGCACTTCCATTATATTAAATGTTGAAAGATGTAACTTGGACAACAAACCATACATCAGATGTAACTATGGAGAACAAATTGGTGTCCAGGTTACACCTGGATATGTAATTGCTATAACCTTTTATGATGTAAAACCATTTCCCGAAAAAAACACCATTACTTCATATACCAAGTTTAATCTACATTATATAGTTTATCTCACAAAATAAACAAGAGGCCCATGGCCCTTAACGGTAACCTGAGTCCTACAGTATTAATTTTTGTTGTTGAAATATGAAGTGGAGATAATGATGTCAATCATCCCTACCAAAATTTGAGTAAAAAATAGTTAAGTATAACTTTAAGCTAAGTTTGTCAGGACAATGAGTTGATCATTCCTAGACAGAGTTTTAGTTATTTCGGCCTATGAGAACTTGATTTTAAGTTTTAAATATTTTTTTTTCTAAAATGGCTGCCATGGACCTGAAAAAACCCCATTTTGCCAGGACCATGAGTTGATCATTCCTACCAAGTTTCAGTTAAATGGGCCCAGTACACTACTGGAAGTACAAACTATGAATTTTCAATGAAATTGTCATGATATTCCCATGAAACCATTAAAACATGCCATGAAATTAGGTGTCATCGTTTTTCATGGGGTCATGAAAAAGTAGTGACATTTTTTTCATACAAACTATTATTCTATGAATAAGCCATGAATTTTTTATTTCAGGGCCATGATTTTTGTTTACAACACCCATGTTTTTTTCCATGGCTATGACTTTAAAGAGTAGCACTATTTCATGGTGATATTGTTATTCATTTTATAACCATGAAAAAGAACATTTTACAATTGTGTTGTAAAAAGTTTTTTATCATGGCCATGAAAAAACTCATGACAATGAATTATAAATAAAATCAAAATTATGGCCATGAAATTAAAGAGATCCTAGGACACAGACAATTTTGATATAATTAATTTGCAAAGATGCTTTTCATGGCCATGAAATACAACAGCCAACAAATTGCAACAATCAACATGATCAATATAGTTTTTCATGGCCATGAACTAATTTCAATGCTATTTCTTCAACATTTGCTATTTCTTCAGCTTTTAAAAATTTACAGCCATATCAATGGAATTATATTCATTGCCATGAGATAAAGGAAATACTTAGCAACTTATAATTTACAAAATTATTATTAGACAAACACACACATACATCTAATGGATCCTTGATTTAATGTATCATTAAAAGAACACCATATTATAACAAGTTTGTTGTCTCTCTTATAATTATATATGCATGGATCATTTACAATCATTAAAAGATCAAGGAGATTTCCAGAAGGGCCTTATAATTAGCAAAATCCACTATTGATATGACTGAATTACTTAATATTTCATCCTTTGAAGTTATGATAATACAATTCACACCTGATAGAACTATGATTTCTTTACAGCCTTGACGTTACAAAACCAGAATGCTTCACCTTCAGTGGCATGTACTAATGGGGCAGAAAGCAATGACACATGGACGATTTTAATTTTTGTAGTCCTTCTTGAAGTTAGAAACCACATTCCACTTTCCTTGTCATAATTCACATCCTTATTATCATACACATCAATATAAGCTAGCATGTCAAACTTATCCACAGAACTAGCAGTACTATGAGTGATGAAGTATTTGATACGACCAAATGTGATATGTTTTCCACAGGCCAACTTTGACTTTTCGCTGCCTTTTTCACTCTTAAACCAAATGTAAGATGAAACAGTTTTAGCTGTACAGCGCTCGCCTTCAGCACAAGAATATTTCACCATGCGTTGATGGATCGGATGTTTAACAGAGACTGTCTGACACACTTTTTTGAAAGAGCAGTTTGAACATGTATCATCTGTAATAGCACACTGCTTATGGACAGATTTTTCTTGATGTTTGCTAAGACAAATTTTGTAGGATTTTTTGAAACGATCGGCTGCTTCCAACTCATAATCATCAGCATCCTCTAGATCCATAGTAAAGCCAAGATCCTTTTGAAATTTTCCAGACATAATCATGAAGTGACACCACTCAAAAATCAAATATGTTTCAATTGCTGTATTTTCTGGATGACTCTTATTCAGGGCCCGCTTGCACAACCAACTGTTAAATCGCTCAAAGACAAACATCCAAGTGCTGTATACTGGACCGAATTGTCTGATACCATCAATTACATGATGAAGTATGTGCGTTGTAATATTTTGTAGCACTACTGGAAAGTCTCTTTCAAGAAGTGCAAGAGCCCGATTCAGTCTGGTTTCAATTTCATCCAAGTCATCCAAACTCTGAACTTCACAGCAAATCTCCTGTATACTATCTAATAATAGAAATAATGTATGTCTTTGGTTTTCACCCAGCATTCCTCGCAAACAGTACTTCAAAATACCCTGAGAAGCGACTTGTTTCCAATCATGAGATTTCATCGATGTTGATTTAGAAAAAAATGGTAGAGGATTGAATCCAAATCCCAACGGAACCCTCACATTGCATGCTCTTTCATCTGCAGTTTTTATTTCTGACGGAGATAGTTCATAAGGAATTTTTTTTCTAGAAGAGTGGCCTTCATTGAGTTGTACCGATTCATTGCAACTTTTCTTAATTTTCAAGTTTGGTGTTTTTCTTTTTTTAGGTTTACATTCCCCATTTGCAGATCTAGAGCTGTGGTCAGTGTGGACATTTCCAGCATCTTCTGAATTTTCAGGGTCCATAAATTCCAGGAAGCGACAGTATTTTTTCTCTGCTGCAGAAACATTAGCACTACTGATACTATTTTTTCCAGATATGAATGATACGATGTTCTGTGTCACGTCCTTGACAGTGTGGCATGCATCAGGGCAGCATTCGGCCATTCGACTATGATCGGTTAATTTCATTAAAGGATATTTACCTTTACATCCAGTGGCCGAAGCTATGAAATTTGCCTGAGTTTTGTTCTTGGCTTTGTCAAAAGCTTCTCTGTAGTCCTTCTCCGAATCTTTAGTTCTCAGTTTCGGTTTTTCATTATAATCTGCTTGTTTATGGACAAAACTTGTAGCATCGTGACGCAGTTCATCATTAATCTCTAGATATGTTCGATTACCGAGGTAAATAGTTTTGTGCAATTGTGAACAATACACACCCCGCTGATGACACCAGTGACATCCAGAGGTACCACCACTTCCTTGCTGGTGAAATAATTTGGAGAGTCCTGGGTAATCTAGGACATAAAGTAGCAGTTTCAATTTAATATCAACAGGTGCTTGATCATAGGCAGAATAGGTTTGACAAGATGTAAGGAACATCAGTTCATCAACAAGCACTTCAACATACGGGTCTATACTTGATTCACCCTTTGTCTTTTTACCTTTGATGATTCCAACCAGTAGTATGTTACCAAATACATTTCTGACATTGCGTGGTAAATTAAGTATTGTCATCATCATCGGTACCATGGAATAAATTACTCCTATGTTATGGAAAGGATTGACTCCATCCAGTTCCAGTGAGAACGATATACCTTTTTTATCTCCTTTGAATAACCCAGAATCAGAGTACAAATCCTTCCAAATCGGAGAGTCATGAATATCTTCCATATAGTTGTTTTTTGACAATAATTCATTTTTACTGCCGGGATGAGAAAACACTAACTTAGACAAGTTTTCATCACCATATATCCTTGCTAATCTTGGTCCAAGGGGAATGTAGGTGAATGTTCTCCGGGATACTTGATGTTTATTTACACCTGCAGATTGTCTTTGCACAAAACGATTCTCATTACATACTGGACATTGGTCAAGTCTGGCATAGTGATACTTCGGACTATTACGATATACAACACAGTCATTAATACAAACATCGAACACTACTTTTTCAACAAGATAGGGCTTGATCAGTTTTTTGGCTTCATAGTAAGATGCTGGCAGGGAACAAACAGTCTTGTGTACTCTAGCCTGCAAGTGTAAATTGTCACTAAACGCAGATTTACTAATAGATGGATGTGCAGTGAAGTAATGGAAGTTCATGAACAACCACTGCAATACAGTCAGATCTGTGCCAGGAATCTTTTGAACTGCAATTCCAGAAGAATAGAGTCTTTCATCATAGTGGAGGTTCCATGTCCCTTCTTCGATGATTTTTGTTGTGCTGATACGTGGATCTTCAATGTCGGTGTCAGTATCAGAATCTGATGTTTGTGATGTGTCTAGTAGGTCTGCTTGTTCTTTGTCTAACAACCTGAAAATAAAACAACTTACCTCAGTTATTGGATATGGAATCTTTTATGTTATATCAACTACAAAAAGTCAATAATGTACAATAATACATTTCGCTCTAAAGTCTTCGATCTGACAGTTTGATCTATTAAATTTGATTAAATTCGATTAAATTCATGATCAGCAGGAACGACAAGATATTATCAACATCCTCATGTGTGTTGCCTGAACATGTGTTACTTGATGTCGAATATAAATTTTGAGGAACATTATTGTCATATATTCGCTAAATGTACACTGTATTCAAAATTTGATTGGCATCATATGTAATTTAAGCTATTCATAAATTTAATATTTGGTTTTTGAGGAAAATGTAAAAAAAATTGCATATTGAATGGAAGTTTAAATTGGAAGGTTGATAACAAACAGCATCTGATAAAAGCATAAAAAATTCTGTAAAAAAAATTAAATGAATATCAAACTGCATGCTTTTTGTTCTATGCATTGCCATATAAACATATCTTAATTATTTCATGTGACTATGCTTTGATTTAGTCAGAATTGAAATACGAAAAAACACAGCTCTATCATTTTCAATAGGCGGATAAATCTAAATATAGAATGTACTGTACTATGTGTAATGTACATTGGCCGGCAGAGTGTGCTGGAGTAGATCTACATGAAACCGGCATTTGTAGTTTGTTATCGGTAAAAGCCGAAGACCAACATTGGCGGTACATGTACAAATCGAAGGCAAACTATATATGAGGAAATGACATTATAAATGTCAAATAGTTGGTCTTCGGTGGTATGTCAGTTTCGCAAATAATTATGCCGATCGATGCGTGTGTTATGTGTGGAAACAAGTGCCTGTGGTTAAAATGATTCGTTCGGGATTTCAACAAATATTTGGGAAATTGCATTATTGCTTTAAATATATCGACTTACTTTGGATCGGATTCTGATTCATCGTCTGAATGATTAACCTCAAGTTTATGATCATGGTCAAACTCCAAGTCTGTTCTAAGTTGTGAGACCTGGTCAGGTTCAGCAGACTCTGTCTCCGACTCAGAGTCGTTGTAAACACCGTATGTTTTGATGTGTCTGTTACGAAGAAATCGAGAAACAGGAAGTCCCTTGCCTTTACATAGACAGCAAATGCATACTCGCTCTTGTTCTAATTCACTTGACATGATCGGTACCGATCAAAAACTATTTGAGCTCGCTATTTTCTTTCTGACACACGTTGTACTGTCGGCCATATTACGGTGGCTCATGTTCACTACAACGCTTGAACTCCGGTATCCTCCCAGCACTGAACCAAACAGTTTACTGACTGCGACAATCATCCGGGATATCTTCAGTAAAGAAAAAGGCGCGGAAACGTAGAGTGAAAATGGATGACTTCAAGCATTTGGAACGAAAAACCCAACAAATAATCAGAGGTAAATAGATCTGTGATCAATCAATACTTTAGCATTCGCTCTGAATTTGGCGTAGTCTATTTGTTATTTAGTTGGGAAGGATTTTGCTACAGTAAAAAATTGGTTTTGGTAGCTAGACTCGAGTGCGGATCAAGCTCATTTAGTCTAGGCAAAGTTAAACGTTAGATGATTTTCGTAATTAAATGTTATTCTTATCTTTCAACATCAAAATGGTGAAATACACAGATATTTTTCCAATGAGGGAAATATTTTCATATTTGCCCAAACTTTTACTTGGCCCTTTCCCAAAATCAAAAATAGCAACAATGCAGCAGCAATTAACCCTGCTTGAATTGCGAACATTATATACAATTACCTATGGTAAATCAATCAATTGATATCCAAATATTTAGCATAAATACGTAGTATGTATATACATGTCTTGTAATTGCTTTATTTCATCATTTACAGAGAGTGGACTAAGCTTGACAGAACTGTCAAGTCTTTCAAATGATGACATCATGGATTTACTGAGAGAATGCCCTTTCAAAGAAAGGGCTCTGTATAGGAAAATCATTGCTTCTCACAATTCAGTTCCGAGTCCGGAACCTTACTCATCACCGTTTTCCTCTCCTTCATCTTCAAAGTTTCTGACCTCAGGTTACAGTTCAAATTCTGATGTGTCAGTTTCTTCACCTTCAATTAAAACACCGAAAGAAACAGACAATGTATCCGACACATCAATTGCTTTTGCAATGATGAACCCAAATCAAAACAGGAAACTCCACCGCAAATTCCATACCCATTTGAAAGATTCCGCCATGGCTGCACATATTTGGCAGCAAGCACCCCCTTTAAGTGAAATTCCAGCAAGGAAGAGGGATGCGTTTCTTGAACAAATAAGAAGTGTTTTACCAGATATTAGTAATGTTTCCGATTCCGTGATATGGAGCCATCTGGGTGCATGTTTACAAAACAGAAGAAAATATCTCCGTGACAAACTTAGTGGCAAACGTATAGGTAAAAGACAGAACATTCTACAATCAGTTGAACACACAAGTACTACACCTAGAAAAAAAGCAAAGGCCACAACAAGTACAGGAACGCCCGCAAAAAAAACCACACCACGAAAAGGACAACCAGCAAAGGCCACACCAAGTAAAAGAACGCCTTCAAAAAGAGTACTGGTTGACGTACATGTACAACAAAAAACCACACCACGAAAAGGACAAGCAAAGGCCACACCAAGTAAAAGAACGCCTGCAAAAAGAGCACTGGTTGACATACCAGTAAAAACCACACCACGAAAAGGAGAACAAGCAAAAGCCACAACAAGTAAAAGAACGCCTGCAAAAAAAGTACTGGTTGACATACCACAAAAAACCACACCACGAAAAGGAAAAGATATAGAGTCAAGACTTGGAATTGGCTCCAAGGTTTATTTTCTCAGTAAAAACAATGAACGATTGGGAACAGGCATCCTTATCTCTGAGAAGGATAGCGTGTTTGGTGAAATTGCTCTAATAAAGAAATTCACAGATTGTAACCAAGATGAAGATCTATACAAATCATTAGGTACTAATAAACATTTGGTAAAGGATCTTGAGGAAAAGGACATTTTTCTGTGGAAGCTGGACCGTATAAAACCATTTTCCATTTGTATCTCTTCAAACTCCAAGACTGACAAGAGCAGTAAATTAAAACAAGGTCAAGAACAAAGCACTTTGAAGCTTGATGGTGTTTCACAAAAGGTATATATGCGATACATACATGTCAAAACATATTGCAATATCTATTTTCAGTTAATCCCAAATTGACTTGTGGAAAAATGCAATAACCAATATACAGTATACAATCATGTGTTTTCGTTCTAGCATGCGCAGGTCAATTAAAGGGCAGCTGGGAATCAAAAACATTACAAATTTTTTCACTTTTCATCATGAATTTGTTACTCTATCCATTTCTAATTATAACGAGACTTGAGTGTGGAGTATAGGTTGATGTTTTATTTATAGCTAGTAAGTTCTTTTGATATTATCATAACCGTGTAGAGTTAGAATATGACATTTGTTTATTTGCCTTTTTTTACAGATCAACTGTGCATGCAACCATGATGTTCAAAACCATGATGGGTCTGGAGACTTGGCAATGATGGAATGGGAGGATGGAAAGTTATTTCTGGGCATGATGAAGGGAAGTATCATAACCAATTGTGAAAATCCCGTCGGCCAAGTCTATGGTGCAAATTTTAAATTTGTGAAACATTTTTCAGAGAAAATGTTGAAATTGAATAACAGAGATGTACAAAAACTGTCAAGTACAAATATGAACTATTTAGTTTCACAAATTTCTCTAGATCTGTCAAACTGTGCATACAAACATTACAAAATAACATTCTGCCAAAAATGTAAACTGTTTATGATACCTGATGCTACGCATGCTCCATTGATAGAAAAAATCAAGGATGACATCAACAATTACCTTACACAGGATGATGACTCTGATGACTCTGATTGAACTGATAATCATTTGATAAACTGAATCATTAATCACTACAAAATGTAGCTTTAAGTAAAAGTAACAGTATCATAGACTTTTTGAGTTCTAGACATGGATTGATCTGGAGAGTTTCTTTATTTCATTTTTCATATAGCATTTTCATCAGATTGAACTGATGATCATTTGATAAACTGTAGCTTTAAGTAAAAGTAACAGTATCATAGACTTAATGAGTTCTAGACATGGATTAATCTGGAGAGTTTTATTTCATTTTTCATATAGCATTTTCCAAACATAGTTCAGCAAATATGTACAATATGTAATTCCTGTCCTGAGACTTAAAGCTTGCCTGAAAGTACATCTTTGATCTGAAAATACAAATTTATATACGATATTCATTATCATTTGTAATGTACAAATTAGCAATCTTTATTTCTGTATGCCATATATCTTGTCTTAAATTTGGCAGGTACGTACACCATGTATATTTCACCAAAATTGACTTTTGATCATCACCTAAAAATAAAAACTTGCACAATGTTCATTCAAATACAGTTGTTTTTGTCTTTTATTTCAGTTTTTACTTTTTAATGCATTCATTGATACAGATTTATCATGGCCGTGATATTATTTCATGGGTTTTTGATAGCCATTATCTAGCAGTGATGAATTTTCATTCATTGCCATGATATATTGCAGATTCCTGGCCTTGAATATACAAGATAGGCCATGATATTTTCATGGGGCAATGAATATTTTAAAAATTCATGGTGTTTTCATAGCCAAAATTTTTCATGGCAATGATAAATTCAGGATTCACAGCCATGAATCTTTCGGTATAATTGCCATGAATTTCCCCTTAATTTATAATCATTGCCATGATTTTTTCCTTTGCTGATTTAAGTCATGGCCATGCATATTCTTCATATTTCATGCATATTTCATGACATTTTCATTGATTGAGGGCAAAAAAATGGCCCTGAATATGTAAAATATTCATGGGTATTTCATGGCATTGCTGTTCATGGGGTTTTCATAGCCAAAACTTCCAGTAGTGATCTAGTTGACTGGGTCCATTAGGGAATAAAACGATGCCCACCATTGTCCCTATAGGCTTATGAGTTAGTTAGGCATAACAAATTAGCGGGCGTTGTGATATCCTAGATGGTCGGGTCTGACCTGGCAGCTGGTCATGGAGATAAAGGGAGGTAATTGGGTAAGGATGCATTGTTATTTCACACCCCATTAGGTTTTTGACTGGCTTTTTTGTGTAAATTTTTGGAAAAATAATACATTTTAATTGACTCTTTGAAAACAATAAATTTAAAAACCGTTAAGCTGTATAAATACCACAGAAGCAACTTGTCTTTTTTTAAGACTCTTTGATAGATGATTACTCCAGTAGAACTTGTATTTTTTCACGGAAAATTTAAATGCTCATCCATTTAGTATTGATTTTGTTCCCGATATCATCAATTAAGGAACTTCAAATTACCTGTCAAATCTTTTTATTAATGTATTCTTTAAAAAATTAAAGAATAAAAATTGATGTGTTGGAAAAAGTTTGCTTTCAGCATGTCTGTGCATCTTAATTACATTTTTACCACTGCAGTACAAGGTTTTCTGCAAGTACATTCATCTTCAGAATAACTTTACAAGTGAAATACAGGATATTATTGTGAAATATTATTGATAATATTACGGTACTTAATTTGTGTGAAAAATAACTATTGAATTTAATTGTTAACATCGCTATTAAATGGACCATTAAAATATTGTTTGATGCACCATTAAAAATAAATTGTCTTAATTTCTCTCCCCTAAGCTGTTGCACACCACTGCAAACATTTCTGACTACACATTGGAAACTTCTTTTCCAGCATGACTTTAAATTTCATAAATCATTTCTGCAAAGAAAAAAATACCTTGCAGAATTTTAATGAAAAAATTGAATGTGAAATGAAAAAAAAACCCATCAGTGTACTGATTGTAAAAAAGCAACAGGGCTAGATTTGAACCCTGGGCCCGTATTCATGAAACTGTTTTCATGCTCGAAATCAGATTCTGTGCTCAAGCCCAATTTCTTAAATAAATGAAAAATCACATTTTGTCCATGATTTGGAAGAATTTTGAGGAGACTTCATGCAGAAGGCTGTTTTAAAATGTTTGCACTTGACATCTTTACTGTGTCACATGATTTAAGTGAGTCACAAGGAAGCTGATTTGAGCACAGAATCCATGCTTGAGCATGAGAACGGTTCCATAATTACGGGCCCTGGTCCACCTTTTATAATTATTGTCAGTTTAACAAACTCAGCTACCTGGTTAACAGTAGTGTCCTGTCTCAGTCATGCTTCCATTTTATATAGAAAACTAAGGGGTGGTTACTGTTTGTATAAAATTCTACAGTAGAACTCTCGAGTGTGGTGCCTGCGGTGGGACAAGGATCGTCAAGACTTCTACAGGTATGGGGGTGTGTTAATGTTAACCTTGTGGTGCCTGCGGTGGGACAAGGATCTTTAAGATGTCTTCAGGTATGGGTGTGTGTTAATGTTAACCTTGTGTTGCCTGTGGTTGGACAAGGATCCTTAAGATGTGTACAGGTATGGGGGTTTGTTAATGTTAACCTTGTGTTGCTTGTGGTGGGACAAGGATCTTTAAGATGTCTACAGGTATGGGTGTGTGTTAATGTTAACCTTGTGTTGCCTGTGGTGGGACAAGGATCCTTAAGATGTCTACAGGTATGCGTGTGTGTTAATGTTAACCTTGTGGTGCCTGCGGTGGGACAAGGTTCCTTAAGATGTCTACAGGTATGGGGGCGTGTTGTTAACCTTTTTGGACAATTTCCAGTCACAATACAGTTTCCTGTCCAAAGTGGTGAAACTTATACTCAAACACTGTAGCCAGACTTTGCCAGTGACTTTCTGTCATGTCTGCTGCTAAGCATTATCTACGGCTATCCATCCTGGTCGACAGCAATAGTTCCAGGGCGGCCATTTCAGACCTGGGATGGGTATTGCCAATCTCAAGGATTTCCGGGAAATGCTAAGAAACTGCAATAAAATAGCATTAGATTTTTTTGGTTTTTGACTCTGTGCCTGATACGCTACATTAAGCATCTTGGAGGGTTGGCAGTGGGGTACCAATTTCATTATCATATTGAAGTGATCATGGATTCTTAGAACTCTCAAAGTTTCATTTTATACATTTCAAGTCGCTATTTTTTTCAGTTTTATGTTTAAACTGCAGCAAGGAAGAAATTTCAGGAAATGCTGTTTGTACTTATATATTAGTGCCTTAATGAATAGCAACATATTGCTTGAATAAATTAAAATTATAGGAATTCTGAAATGCCTTGAAGCATATATATACTACACAAGGGAAGGAAGTTTAAGAAAATTGGGTAGTTAGGATAAAGGGTCAAGGAGATTGCTGCTGGGAGAGGATTACTTAGATGTAAATATTTGGAGAATGAGTTTTTTGGGAGACAGATGGGACATATATGTAAAAGTATGGAAGTGAGGGGTTACCACTTTGGGAGGATTACATTTAGAGGAGAGCTTAGAGTAAGTGCTTGTGGAAGATGGCTTGTTAAAGAGTGCTTTTGGAAGCGGTATTTGAGGGGAGCTTAGCTTGAGCAGGTTTTAGGGGAAAGGTACTTTGGAAGAAGGGTGTATGGGAAAGTTTGCTTTTAAGGAATGGTGCTTTGGGAGGGACTATTGGGTTGATACTTTTAGGTAAGGGCACCTAGGGGAACGTTGGAGGGGGAAAGGGCTTGTTGAGAGCATGGTCTTGTAGTCAGTAACAAGCCTTAATTAAATCATTCACCCCTGAAATTTCATAATGGACTATTCCAACCTTTGAATTGGAAGAGTTCAAATGTATCTTCAGGGGTGAATGAGTTATGTAAGCTGATAATGCTTTGTCAGTGGAATCAATAACAAATATAGATATTAGGGATTGGTAATTACAGATCTGTATAGTACACATGTACCTCCAGCATTCAGATGTTAGATGTATCTATTTATAATCGTGGCAAATAAAAAATAAGCCAACATCTTGCTCAGGGAAGACATTCAGAGAGATTACCGTTAACAATTATATGTGTAATGACAAACAATATTCATTGACAATGGTTATTACATGCGGAAACTCTTTCTTCCGTCTATGTCGTTAATGCTATAACAGGCTTTACACAGCCTTATACAGTACATAAAACTAAAGGAGATGTGCTACAAAGAAAAGAGTTAATTTTAATTTCACAAATTTATCTTCATCGCATACTGTACGTGGGTGGAATGAAAATGATCATTTTACTGCTTGCCATCATAATCACCAACATGCTTGAATGTACTTTTGCTGGTTGTTCAATTAACAGCTATATGGCAATGACAGATTCCAGCAGGGACCAGCTCAACTTAAAGCTATGCGTCTTTCGTATTTCGTATTGGCACTCTTGGATAGTGTTGGGAAAATCCCTATGCCGTCTTACTCATCGACTACGATTCACTTTTCATTAATCCACACATGAAAGACTGATTAAAGTGTTTCCGTATCGTTGTGATGGCCGTCTTGACAAAATGCCTACGATCCAATGATGATGGTTATATCTTGTCTGTGTGGTTTATGTAATGTTGTTTAATACGGAGTAGCTGTACAGCTGTCCTCCGCTATTGTTCATAGGCCTTCAGCAGTCAACGCTTGGTTAGCTTCCATATTACATTATCGTAATTTCAAAATGAAATTTTCAGGAAATGTCCTTGGAATTGAATTTATTTTCTCCAATTTTTCCCTTATTATAGCATTTTTTTCATCCATTTTGTAAAGCTTATCTGTCTTTTTGTGAGAAATAATGAGATTTCAACCGCACGATTTCTTTCTATTTTTAACGTATGAAGCGGATCAGTTGTAACGCTGTGTCGTCTCCGCTGGTTACAATGGGAGGGGATGAAGGGAATATAGAGCATTTAATCAAACAGAGGGCAGGAGGGTCATTCTATTCTCCTATCCAGTGCATCCCAGTCGTTGATTTTATTCTTCTAATCTTCATTCAATCTGTCAAGACCGAAAAAAGGGAGAGAGATAATGATTTAAGTACATCAGCCTCAGAATTTGGAGGACATTTTGATTATTTGATTTTCGACAGCTTTGTCGAAAGAAGAGTCAGTGTTTTGTTCTCTGTGGAAACAATTTACAATTTCTTTGCAAGAATCAACCAGTGTTTTATTGAAATCTTTTCATGTGATAAGTTAATTCTCAAAAGAAAAGATGACATTTTTAGGTCTCTGCATGATTTGTGTAAAAATAATGTCTTCATTGATTTTCATTTGATTTTTCTTTAGTAATTTTTTTTCAAATATTGTTTTTAAACTTTTATTGAAAATTGTTAATTTGATGAAATATTACAAATAAGGGAAATCTGTAGATAAAAAGATTATCCTAGGGCAGTCTTAACATTTGCAGCATTTGAACCCCAATTAGGTAGTAGGTTCAGGCCAGGTCCTTTGATATGTCAGACCTCTAAACAAGATCTTAATTTAATTGTATAGATATTGTTTTATCACTGGCTAGCCTTCGGTGGAATTATTGGTTTGAAATGTTTTCTGTTTGTATTTGAAGAAAAGAAAAAAACCAGTCAGAATCCTTTCATGTTTGCTGCTGTTATTGAAAATTATAAACATATGATATTAGATGAAATTGTTCAATACGTCTGGTTTGGAGAGAAAATATGTGTAAAAACAGGAAATATTTTAACTTTAAATGGGATAAATGGTTGTATGAAGTTTCACTAACTCTCCTTAACCCTTTCACCACTGTAGACCATAATGGACTCATCCATATCAATGCATGGTAGAGTCTACTAAAGTTACAT
>JAUMHH010057550.1:0-23277 GCA_032359455.1 Chlamys rubida
GATCGGCTTACACACATCCATGTGTAAGCCGATCAGGATCCGGATCGTCTCTTTTTTTAGATGAATAATTAAAAATAAGAAATATCTTAAACAATTTTTTTTTTATATTTTTTATTTTGTTCGTTCTAGAGTATAATTTCGAGCGCCTGTGGTGCAATCAATATTGTACTTATACAATAAACTGTACACAGATAGATTTGGCTTTATAAGTATGTTTAAACCAATTAACAAATCTCTTAGATTATAGATAAATAAAGTTTGTTTATTTAATTTTAACAGAATTGACCAGCTAAAGGAACTCAAAGAGCAAAATGAAAAATTATCAGTTCTCGCCATCAGTGACATTCATCGCCAGGGGGAGCTAATGAAGCGAGAAGTTGACGAGACATGTGAACACCTCGTCTTACAATGTAAGTCTATCAGAACAACAAACCAGACACTTCTCCAGGAGTCAGAGGACAAATTACAGGAGACCATGTCCGATATGAAAGCAATAATCACGAAATCAAAGACAGCATTTTCTTCCGGGATGAAAACAGGATCAAAGCAACTGAGGAGCAGACTTAAGCTGGAGATCGATCGGCCGTTTGATAGACTTCCCGACCTACAGGCCCAAAGTTTCTCTCCGTCTCAGCGATCTAGCGAGTCGATGTCGGCGGGACATTTCATAGGATCAATCCAATCTAAATTGTGGGTACTGGAAGACTCGTCGGCGGTAGACAGTACAAATCATTTCCTTGGCAACATGATACCTGTATCGCGTGCAACTGAGCTTTACAATGTCAAGGTCATGGCCACTTTCCGGTTTTCTGTCGACCGCGAGATCGAGTCGGTGTTTCCTGGTTTTGACGGGCGTTCTTGGATGGTATGTGCCGGCAGTACCGAGGCAAGATTAGTTGACCATGCAGGAGAGTTTGACCCGAGGCGGTCAATAATTCTAGATAAATACATCTACATAAATGATTTAATCACCACCGCGGACAAGACGAAAACTCTTGTGTGCTGTTCGGACCAGTCCATTCGCCAGGTCCACCATAGCAATGGTCACTGTGACGTCATGTTTCGGACACGCCATTATGCCACAAGTTTGTGCGAGTCACGTGATGCAGGCTGCATACTCGTATCGCACTATCACGATGGCATGCTGATCAAATACAACCAGAACGGCCGAGCACTGCGCACGATTGACCACGACTGCGAGGGAAAGCGTCTGTTCCACTCGCCGACAAGCGTCAGAGTGAACATGATCAATGGAGACGTTGCCGTGATAGAGAGTTCCTGTCCACGTCACGTAGTGGTTATAGATCGGAATTTGCAAGTTTTATGTCGATTTGGTGGATATGAATTTCCGACTTCATCTGCTGAAAAAAAGGCTGGAGGGTCGTTCGTACCGAGTGACATCTGCTTCGACAAACATGACAACATCGTGATAGCGGACTCCGGTAACAAGGCTTTGATATTAACCGATCGCCATGGCAACAGTACCCGGATACTGACCACGTGCGCGCTGGAGCCCAGGCGCGTGGGTGTAGAACCAACGGGCCAAGTGTGGACAGGTTATCAGGACGGAACTGTCAAAATCTTTAGGTACAAAATACCAAAACGATCGGCAAAGGAGGACAGTTGAAATAGATATTTTCATAAAACTGATAAAACGGTGGTCATTAATACCGAATGAATCATTGGTTAATAAATATAGTGTGTGGGTCGAATGTAACCGAGAAAAGTGTATCTGTTTAACATGGAATATGACTACAAGTTCCATATGATTCATTTAGGCAATAGGTGATGGGCTGGAAAAGGATAGTACATTATAATTATAATTGTCAAGCATTAATGAGAAAAAATAAATTAATATAGTTTTCCTCTTTTGTACTTAATATTTATTTTTGTTTGATTAACAATTACAATGTGCTTAACTTGTCCTTTGAAGAGTTTTAAAGAAAATGCTTCTTGAATTCAAAAGTGTTGATACAAAAACGGTTTTATTACCAAGATAACAATTTGGGAAGAAAAATACCGTTCAGGATATCTTGATATATGAGAGTTGCCTCATAAATTCGGCATGGCAATAGACTGATAGACGATGTGGTGAAAAATATCACTTTACTTAGGAATAGTTCTAGATGTTTTCGCCCATTTTACTGTCTCGGGCGATTTCGTGACTAAATACACGGACTGCTGTCGTCAGACTTCCGTAGACTTGCTACCCTCAGAACTTTGCATAGACCTGCTACCCTCAAACATTTGTGTGGAACTGTTTCCCTTAGACAAATGTTTGGAGCCGATGCGCTCAGACCCGTGTGTTGAACTGCTGCTTTTAGACTTGTGTGTAAACACGCTGCCCAGACCTATGTGTGGGCCTGCTGCCCTCAGACCTATGTGTGGGCCTGCTGCCCTCAGACCTGTGTGTGGACCTGCTGCCCTCAGACATGTGTGGACCTACTGCCCTCAGACCTGTGTGTGGACCTGCTGCCCTCAGACCTGTGTGTGGACCCGCTGCCTTCAGACCTGTGTGTTGACCTGCTGCTCTCAAACCTGTGTGCGCACCTGCTGCCTTTAGACCAGTATACCAACTACATTTAAACCTGTATGTTAACCTGTTGTATCGCCATGTAGTTTCCTCTGGGGGTCCCCTGGCACATTTAGTAGGTCTTTGGTTTTTAAGATAGCGTTGAAAAACTTATGTGGACATCGTGACTTCATCTAATATACCGACGGAAACCTTTAACAAAACAACCATTGACCACCCGTACGTTATCTCGTGCGAGGAATACTGACATGATGAAAGGCGTCGTTAAATGTTTAAACGTTATAGTTGTCGATGTTCAAATAGAACCAGATATTTGATAGCTCGCTCTTCTATTTATTTATTTAAGTAAACGTTGGTTTAACAGCAATGTAAACAGTACTGGAAAGCATAATGATAGCATCAATCAATCACGTCATTGATTTGGAACCAGATTCGTATTTAAGTTCTGTTTAAGTGCATTAAAATCAAATCAATCAGATACTGAAAACGACTCCAAATCGAAAAAGGCTGATTTATTTTTGTAAGATGGTATCATGAAAAAGCACCATTATTAGGCTTCGATATCATGTTGAAAGAACCAGATATTTTTACCAACCGATATTATCAGGCGTTTCGTGACTAGGAACTCCTTGTTAGGGATTCTAAATATACACTAATTAAAGTTGTACCATCATCTAAGATCTATGTAAACCCTATTAATGTCATGCGTTGATTGGTTCGTTACCTGTTCAGTTTCTGGGATGACGTGTGTGGTTTATTATCAGTAATAAATACAGTGACGTTGTATATCAATAATATGTAGTATGTATTGAAACACAAAGGAAAATATTGCTGTAACTTTCAAAAGATAATTAGCGATACATCAATGTTCGTGAGTGCGTTGTATGCAGGTAAATCAATGTTAACATTATTAATAAATGAACATTAAAGCAATCAGTATATCATCTAATGTTCTGTAAATCACAAAGCCGATAGATCTTCCATCACTCCCAAACCTTTGACTATAATTTTGATGATGCACGTGTAAAATTACATCATGTGTGTGATATACTCATGTTCAGGTAATTTGTACGATAAAATATATGTCATATTTTACGACTTATTTGTGTGTTTTTTTTATGGGGGGTGCATCTCTTTTTAAACATTTAGGCCTATTTTTATTAAGATTGACGTATTCTCTTTCGTGAACGTCTATATTTAATGTTGTTTGACCTTAAATCAATCCAATTGTCGATACGTGCCGTAAAAGAATGCAACAGTCACAACAATAAAAAAAAACACCAAACGATATGCAAGTTATCGTAAAAAATACACGTATATTACGTATATCTTCAGTGATATTATAAAATACAGGATTGGCATTACCTGCTGAATAAATGCCAGAGTGGCTTGTTGTACGATTTCCTAAAACAAGGTTTTGGAGTTTGGAAGTATTAGCAGCCGGTGTCCTAGTGGCGAATTATCTGCTGATGATACGAGTACCTTAATTTCAATAATGGGAATTGCAAAAAAATATATTAAGCACAATGTAATTACGACACGAGTTTCAACGTGTTTTACCTAATGACATTTTCTCCCTGCCCACGAATTCATTAGCTAGTTTTTCCAACAGTGTTCTCGTCTAAAAGAAGGAGGTCATTTTTCAAAATTACACAAAAAAGACAATCTAATTTGACCTTTATTGCACATCCCAAGCTCTCACAATAACAGGATGTCTTTAACCGGCTTCGGACGTCCATCTCGCGCACAACTTAATTAAGGAAAACATAGGATGATTAACTAATTCGTTTTTAGAACTATTTGAGAAATGAGTCTTTGATTGTTACAGTCCTCTACTCCATGCTGACAAATTGGATGCCGTTGCGTTTCCATTTCAAAACCAGCTCTTATTCCAGTAGTTCGTCTGTCAAGACATTCTCCTTGTAGCTTGGATGATATTAGAGGGTAAATGGTCGTCCCATTTCGCTTCAATACACGTGAATTGTCCTAGTGGTAGTAGGGAAACACGACTCTTTGTTTCTCCGATATTAATCTTGTTTCATGAGGGAAAATAATAGAAAGGAAACAAAGAATCGTTATTTCCGACCACAAGGGCAATAAATATATATTATTATGCCGAAATAAAAAATAGTTCATCAGTAAAGATGACTAGGTTGACGCGCCATTAATGTCGTCTGTTTCAGTCATTCGGAACTCGGTTGTGGTGGCCTTTCCCATTTGTTCTAAAGAGTTCCGAGTGAGGGAAATATGACACTAAAAAGGTGAGGTGTGAAAATATTATAGGAGGTGTCTTATATAAGATTCCTATATATTATTGACAATTTTTTACGATTTCTAGTAATAGTATTACCAAAGCGGCCATCATTGATCTGCTGCCCGAGACGTAAAACTTGGAACAGAAACATTTTATGTGTGATATGTCGTTTTCTTCCTTGCTGGTAGACACTCATAATAACACGACAGAATAGTGTCAGTGGTAACAATACCAAGCTCCGTTGTCTGTGGCAGATCAGTCTTTGGCGATTTCTCAATAATACAGAATTTTCCAAAGAATACATCATTTTTCTGATCTGTCTAATTGTCCAAGGTCAACATTAAAATATCTTATAAAAGTAACATATGGATTTAAAATCATATTTATGACTAGCAAAACTGTGACTATGACGTCATGTAAAACTGTAGGTCAGGAGGCGCAATTGATAACTTTCACAAAAAAGTTTGGGTTCGTACCAGATCAGTTTTGAAAAAGTATATTGGTTACCTGCCCGACTACGTGAGTTTTTCGTCCGGTTTCCTTCCCACGTGGACATCCCCTGAGCGCTACCATCCGGACTGATAGTGATACATATAAACAGATAAAACCTGATTAATACTTGTGAAAAATACCCGGTAAATAAATATTTTAGTTATATTAAATTAGAGTGGTTATAACACAGTTTTTAGTATTTGAAGATAGAAAAACATAATATAATTAAGATTGTGTTTCCTTCAATACATAGGCTAAAGTAATGGGGTATCATATGAACAGTAAAATGTACCGAATTACTCATTAAATAGTTGCTTAAAAGCGAGTCAATGCACGAGAGAAGTGGAACATGCAATAAGAACTGACATTTCCAATTGTTGGCATTTCAGGATAGACGTTGCGCGTTCAGCGGATATCGTCGTCATATTAACGTAGCCGTCTCGAGGACGTAAGGAACACACGTTCTATGTTTATGTCAATGTACTAAGGAAGCTGCTATTAAAACCAATAATTGTCAAGTTTCCGGAATCGATATATATGACAGGAGGAAACGTTGCTAACGATAAATTGAGAGATGTTCCCTGCAGGATTTAATACATTTCCGTGCTCCATCACAATTTAAAATAATTTTTATTTAGATTTACACAATGCGGATATATTTTACAAGCCTTGGTAATTACAAGTACATAAATTTCCAGTTTAAAAATTAAGCCAGCATGTTCTTCCCATAAAGCCATCAAAGAAGCGTCGTCATTAACTCAGTTCCGCATTAAGGCAAAAACTTACTGAAACACCGAACAAGCCACTTTCCCGATCAATGGTCTATATTAGTCTACAAACGATTCGACGAACCCAAATATACAACCTAAAGGGACTGGATAATCTCGTTAAGAGCCGTGTCTTTTAGCTGTAACCTATTAATTTCATTGTCGTATCAATTAGTTCATGACGTCATTCTGAAAGTTTGAGAAAAAACATGGATTTACGCTAGACGGAGTTTATATGAACGAGGAAGTTAAAGCATGTCTGTGAATTTTTCTTCTTGATAATATAGCGTGTGATAAACTTTCTAACATCATTTTGTCTAGCCTAAAAACCGGCGATCTATATATGACTATCCTGATGGGTTAGAAACTGTAGAGTACATGTACCTAAAAGTTTACGTCATCGGGAATTCATATGATAAAAGGTCATTATATATGCATTGAGTTGCTTTCGGTTGGTATTCATATTATAGGCAAAATAAATGGTAATTGGACAAAGACAAATCCAACATTGTCTTAAATTTTTTCGTCAATGATGGGTTAAGATCGTTACATTTGTTGATGATTGCGTTCCGTTAGTTTATTTGGTTTTTTAGTTCTATTATTATTATCTGTAAATTCAACTGCTTACCCCAGGCGTTGTCATTAGAATACAGCAGTATTTCAAATACGAGCGTACTGATTGGTTTCGAGAATTGACTATAATGCGCCGATCCTGTACATCCAGGCAAATGCAAAGAAAAGAAAACAAATGAAACGGCAAGAACGGATTTCGAACACGAGGCCTCCGAATTATAGACAAATTATAATTTTTGCGTATGAATATCTTTTATTTCCAAACCTAACACGGAGGTTTTAATTATCTTTACATTCTTACACTGCGTTCCATTATCTCGTTACATGCAATACTCTTTCCCCTCTAACATTCCATACTCATCCCCTTTAAGTCTAAAGCAACTAAACCAGCTAATTAGCAAATGTTTCGTACGATTTTAATCTTTGCCTATAAACTTTGTTATGATTAAAAACTTTTTTTCAGTGCTAAATGCATTACTAATCTTATATTGAAAACCATTTATCATAGGAAAAGAATACTTTAACAATTATATTGTGTTTAATATACATTGGATGATTTGTCAAAACTAAGTACCAAAAAGTTGTTGGTGTAATATGCCTTGCCGTAACACAAAAAACACAACAGAGAGGGGATGGAACGAGGGAGGGGGAGATAATGGGCGGGAGCGAGATAGGGAGTAATGTGTTTGAGTGAGAGACGTGGAGGGAGAACAAATGAGAGAGAGAGGGGTTTGAAAAGAGAAAGAGTGAATGGGTGGGATGTTTGGGAGAGAGAAATGGGGAGGGAGAAAACGTGGGAGAGAGCGAAAGAGGGGGAGACAGAATTTTGATCAAGTTATTTTATTTCCAAAGTTTATGGCAGAAGTAAAATATTCGCAACAGAGATTGTAGGACAAACTATGGTCACCAAGGGACTCAACGGAGATTGTAGGACAAACTATGATCACCAAGGGACTCAACAGAGATTGTAGGACAAACTATGGTCACCAAGGGACTCTAAACTTTTGGGATTGATCAAGCGTGATAAAAACAAAACGATTGGAAAGAAGCATTAAAAACTCATGAACAAGATGCATGTCATTGAGACATATGTTACCGCCATGGTCAAAGGATGGCAATATAATCAAGTGAAGAATGACCAAGAGGTGGAAAAGAAGAAAGAAAACGGTATCAGAATTAAAAATGTATTCTCCTTTTCGACGTGTTACATTGATCAGCAAAGCATATTTTTTTTGTATTTTCCCAACACAGACCAGGCCAGCGAGATAATTATCTTTTGATGACAAAAACTATTAGTATTATGTTTCAAGCCTAGTGCTCATCATCGTGCTAGACAACGCATGTGCTTAATCTTCCCTCTCCATAACAATGTAAATAGTTGGCATGTCCATAAACCAGCACCACGAGGCCAGAAATAAATCTAAAACTACATTACTTAACGTTCTAGGAAATGTATTGTCTGCGTAATGTAATAATTCACATCGGGAGTAATAACATCATTAAAACAAAACATAAAAAATCGAAACTCCACTTAAGTGAGTTTCTAACTAACGTCAAATAGATTACAGCGCGTAAAGGGCTGTAAAGCAGTAGGGAAATTGCCAATAATTCAGCAATTTAAATAAACCGCATTATTCCGCTCTCTGATGGATGAAAAAATGTGACTATCGGGCTACATTTAAGTTTCGAATTTTGATTCATTGTATTTTGTCGATAATAAAAATGCTTAAATGTGTTTGATATTTAGAAGACTATTCTTTTTTACGAAAACTTAATAAAACTGAGTCATTCTAATTGGCTTAAAGCAGCAATTCAGCATCAACGACGGTAAAAAAGAGGCATTTAGAGCTTCCATAATAAGAAAGGTCAAGCAACTCTACTGCCATTTTATAGTGTAGTTAAAGAACAAAAGACAGTGGAGTGTCAATACAAATTGAAGAAGAGGTTCCACTGGTTTTAGATGTTTTAAGATTTTAATATCTTTTTCTCCTTGTTTTTTTTTTTTTTATTAAAACCAATGTATGTACACATGTGAAACAGCATTGTCGAAAAAATAAATAGGACTCAGAAGAAAACAATTTTTGATAAATCAGCGGTCGGTCGAAAACGGCTCCTCTTTTTCATCAGAAAGTGTTAGGCTAGCGGAATATGACATTGTAACGTTGAACACTTGGAGAAGAGCCTTAAAAAGTCTCACTGCGAATGACATAGGTCGATTCAGGAAAAGAAAGAAATCGAAGTTACTATAAACTACATTATTTAATTAACACATCTGTACAAATACATTAACGTAAAGTATACCTGAAATAAGAAAAACAATTGTTAGAAATCTGTAAGGAAATGAATACATACTGACCCTTGAGAATCATTAAAAGATAGCAATGAGCCATTCGTTTAATGGTGCTACGTTTTTTAAAGAATATATGTGTAATGAAAGTATACAGAGAATACTCTGGTTTCTGTATGATTACCAGTTATATTTCAAGAGATGGCTAAATAATTCGATATTTTCACAAGAGCGTAGCACGAGTTAAACAAATGCTAAATGTTCAAGCAATCAGTAAAACTATAATAAAAAACACCAGGAAAAACAAAGTGGCTTCCATGAACAGATACATGTACTCCTGCCCCCAAAAAATATTGAGACAAAATGCTGTATTATGTCACAGTTAACCTTATATTTCACTGATAAAATCAATTAAATAAGGTCACTTTTGGAACTTTATGGTTTTGTGGTCTTCCTTTTTGTTTTTGAGTTAAAATTGACCTGGACCCGTAGTCGTGAAACCATTCTCATGCTCATGTATGGAATCTGCACTCAAACCAACGTTGTTGCAACTCGCTCAAATCAATGGACACAACCAAAAGGCCAATTGTAAATATTGAAAACGGTATTCGGTTTTTAGTTTCTCTAACATTCGTCCCAACCATTCAGAAAAAAAGTAATTTTATTAATTAATCACCGGATAAAGAAATCGGGCTTGAATAGGGAATCTGTGTTTTAGCAGTTTCAAGAATGCGGACCCCGGAGTGTTGACCATTTGGTATGTGTGTTTGTTAGCTTAGTTTATGAATAACCTTTGCCAATTCAGGTTATTAATATACTGGCAAATCATAAATGTTTTTTTCTTTGATCATACACACACATATATATAACGTTATCGAGCACGAACATGTCCTGAGGCGGCAATGGGATCTGCCGAATCAAATACGACTCGATATTAACATCTTGTATAGTCTGCTCGAATTATCTTTGTTCTTCCTCACATCCCGTATGACAGTGAACGCTATGCGATTTCTAACCAAATATGACGTCTCAGTCAACACACACATCCCTGCGGCGGTTTCCTCATAAAACACAAGTATATTATCCACAGATCAAAGAGCAGGAATTTTGTACCGACATTGCCTTTTCATTGTTGCTTTGCTTTATTGGGTTACATTAATGCATCCTCGTCTGCGACCGTGCTAACTGGGTTACAATCCACAAGTACCATGTTGTTGGCTTTAACCGCCCTACAAGCAATATGCCGACACTTCCTCCCCGTATATTGGTCGCCAAAATTTCCTATAGCCAACGATGGAATTACAGCAGGCGGAAGGGCGGTATGATAGAAATCAGCCGATTCAATATACATGTAACATAACGTTTAATTTCGATTGTACCCACGTTCATGGTCACTATCTTTTTAGTTGGAAAAATAAAGTGCGGATTTTAATTACCTTGCAAAGATCTTTTTTTTTTATATATTTCACGGCCTATCGACAATTTGGTTCATTTATGGCCGAAAAAATAAATATTCTCAAAAAGAATACGACAAACTTAAACTAAAAAGGGTTAAACTATTTTTTTCAATGACAAATGATTTGGTTTAGAAAATGATATCGTATCTTTGAAAAACTAAATTAATTGCAGAAAAAACTACATCAAACACACTTTTTATTGTTGTTGAGTTGTAGATTTTTTCGGGCATAAGTTGAATATTGGTGCATTTTATCATGTTTGATAGTAAATGGTTTGTCACAAGTATGACAATACATTTGATTTTTATTTTGTAAAATGAAAGCATGTGTTATGTAGGTACAAACTATGCGTATTTTCGACAACATCCTCCCTGCGATCTAGTCCACTTGTTGCGAATGAAACCACATTAGTTTGAATTGAAAACAACATATTTATATTTGAGTATTTATGTTGGCAATTTGAGAACAGTGTATGTAGTATTTGTTTGACAGTATCCACTAACTTCAAGGACGTTAAACCAAAAACAAATGAATAAAGTTAAGTTCGTGTATCAAATAGATTGTTAAGAATGCTTAATGTGTGAATGACGCATCCGGAGACTGGCAAGGACAATCACGTCTCAGCAACTAAGTGTTGTGTGAAATGGAATATCGGTTATGATCAATGTTTATTTGTAATGTTTTGATGGCATCTTTGGAACACTACGGCCTAAATCAATATTTAAACATGAGCAACATTTCATATCAAAGTAACTCAGCCTAGATCAAAACAGAGCAGTAGTTTGCACGCTGTCAGATCATGATCAAATACATTTCATTTAACTATTGATTTAACAAAAAACCATATCAATATTATAAAGTTAAAACCCCTTTTTGGCCTTCATGAAAATATCAGTAATTATTCTTTGCCTTAAATATCACTCCTTGTATAGTAAAAGCGTAGGCAGGCCCTGTGTAAATGCCAACTCAAAGTAATGTTGAAGTCTACTTTGAAGCGCGACATTTGTATACACCACTTAACGTGCACTGTGTCTGTTGCTATAGATACATCAACAGATATAAAAACGGCGCCAGACTTCCTGGTTCCGCTGGAAACAAGACGGAAAGATTACAATTTTTTTCTGCTCTTTTGTTCAGAGACACTTAAATTTGTTAAGCTTTTGTAAACTGTACAAGTATGGATCTTTACGTAATGGGGTTCTAATTAGTGTTTAAATATCCATGCGACCAGTCTGGAGGATAGGTCTGTTCGTCAGGGATTTAAATATATAACAAGTTTCACCAGATTGATATCATACACCGTGTCAAAAATTACGTCACGATGCCAGAAAGATCATTGAATTCGATTGAAAGGATAACGAAATCCAAATGTCGTGAGTTCAATCTGATCGTATAATTGAAAGTTCAATATTTATTTGGAAAAGAGTAAAGTGGATTGTCCATTGCACCAATTACGAAACATTTCGTACATAGTTGAGATTGATAGGAGAAGCTACGGTATATTTGTACAGACACACGGTAAAATACCACAATAAATATTTTCCGTATCAGAATTTCGGAAGTCGTTTCTGTACCCTGCGCTTCTGGCCTCGCTGTTGAAAGCTCGCCGGAGCAAGGAATGTTAAAAGTTGTACCCTGACCGAAACAAGCCGATGGGCTTACATGTACTTCTCTTCGCTTGACATTCTGTGTTTAAAACGGATGATGGTATGACTAGTAAGCCCAATGTTAGAATACGGTGAGCGGGTAATATTGCTCGCGTTGTCACGTCTTGTCACGTCCAGATGCGGCTTTCCCAGTGTGATGGCAGTTTAAAGTAGCATTAAGTAGATCAGTCATCGTTGCCATTGCCATATGACCTTACCTGTCACAAGAACTAAGAACATTAACAAACAAAATAAACCCTCGATTTCTGACCATTATCTCCAGATATTATGGGGGAACCAAAGTTCAGCATTCAAAACAACGAATAATTTGTTCTTGCTGTTTTATCATGTATAGCGAACGCGTCGATTGAAAAAGATATTAAGTTATCGGTGTTTGATATCCTCGCAACAGCTAGGGCCACATACCGGAACTATAGTAGACGGAAAATAAAGAAAGAGTAGCTTGTAAAGGCCCAACATTAATCACCTCTAACGATAAACATGCAGTGGGGCACAGCAGGCCTGTTATTTAATCATTTACTGTTTTATACACAGGAACGTCATTGGACATTAAATATGACCATACGTTATGAATAATGCTTACCTTTATTTGTATTATAGGACAATCGGAATTAAAATACCATTAAAACGAAAATATATCAGATGCATTAGAGGCTGTTTGTCCCAGTTATATTTTTCCGTTTGGCTTTGCAACCTACAAAACAAGGGGACACACAAATTTGAAGTTTTTTAACTTGTGTCTAATCCCATTTGCACTTTGCAATTAAAACGTATTTAAATAGAAAAAAAGTAAGTTCACTGTAAAACGGGCCATCTTTTGCATGTTTTCCCAGCCTTTCTCTTGGTAAGGAAGGTTGAACGAACATGTATCCATCATTTCTCCATTTTAAGTTTGCATTGGACCAAAATCCCTATCTTCTCTCTAGATGAATATCTGAACATCTGTGTAAAAGAAGATGCTGTTATAGACATGAATCTGATTCTGAGGACATTTAGTGCCGTTTAAATAAATCCGTGGACACACCAGCAATAATTAGTTACAGATGTATCTAGACAATCATTGCATGAATGTATCTATACTTAGGATGTTATGACCTAGATGTAGAATCTAGCTTTTTTAAGTTGGACATTGTTAAGAAACTCAGCCATTTATGAAAGGAAAACGATTTACAGTCAACTGCGACCATAATTTATATATAATCAATCTTTATAAAATATACGTTTTCAAAAGGGAGGAAATTTACAGTGAACGCTGATCACTTCATTATTTTCATATATGTAACAGAGGTCATTATTGTTTCAATGCCTCCGCTAGGAGTCGAACCCGGGACCTCTGGTTTACTAGTCTTTCGCTCTACCTAATGAGCTAAAGAGACATTCTCCTTAGCCGAGTTGTTAGGAAGCGGCTAGTAATTTACCAGGGTGACATACTCCCCCTCCAGGAAAGAACTCGTCCCGACTTTTCCAGAGGTTTAAAGCGATTCCTTTGCAAGTACCGCTGAGTATTTTTGTCGTGGGCGCCGATGTAGCAGAGAAATTCCCCTTAGCCGAGTCGGTAGGAAGCGACTAGTATTTTACAAGGGTGACATTTACATATAAAATCAAATAAGAGTATATCCAAAAGGTTCTCAAGGAAGTTTTGAAATAAGATTACATTTATTTTGTGACACCTAATCTGAATTACCTTCCCACTAGTTATTGACACATTTTACTTCACAAAATGTACCATCGATGGTATATGTATTTTCCCTCTGAGTTTTACAACTTCATTTTAAACATCTTGATACCATTAAAGGTAATGGGGTTCGATTCCCCGATCGGAGGTGAAAAAGTATCGGGTCACCTGCCCGACCACGTGGGTTTGTTCCGGATACTCCGGTTTCCTCCAACATTAAGACCCTCCGCGCGCAAACATCCGGGCCAACAAGAGTGATTAATATAAGTTGAAAGAACTTGTTTCATAATTGTTGTAAAATAAATAAAGTTTATATTTTGGTATTGCATTTGTAGTGTCTGTTTCATGTACAGAAAGCAGCATTCTTTGAATCAAAATTATCCGTGAAACAAGCAGCAGACACGCTTTTTCAATCAAACTGTTGTGTGCTTTTTAGCAAAATTCTTCCTCAGATAATCAATTATCTTATCCTTAAACCAATGGCATGGATTACAAAATACCCTTTTGACAAACAGTCCATCGTGATCCAATAATACATTACTATACACATTTTGCTGGTAATGATTGATGTATTTTTCGCCGGAAGATGAACGAACTGTCATTCGATTTGTTTCCTATAAATGCCCCAGATATTTTATTGGAATATTTCGCGATCGTAACTCAAGTTAAATACGACACATTGAGTGGAAATACTGTAACACAAAACTGTATAACAAACTCGGGGATGGCACGATTATCGATATTTCTGTCACTTAATATCATGGAATGCTTATTGTGAATCGATAAGGAATGAAATATGAATGTGTTTAGGAAATGATAAAAAATATAAAAGTGCATGATAAACCAAGAGGAAAATGGAAACGTGCGACATGTGAACCATCCATTTGTTTATATACTTCAAGACATGCCAACTGATCTATACGGGTTAAACCATACACCGCACTACGTGCAGATGTAAATTGTAATAAGAAATGTAAGCTGTATTTTTTTGCTTTCCGCTATTAGTTTGCCCGGGAGACTGAGTATTTGAAAGCAAAATAGCGTAATGTTGAAATCCTCCTCCTCGTTATTTCACATAATTAAAATATCTTACAAAATTAGCCCAGTTGTGTGTATACCCTGTTCTATACTTACGCACTGTACGTATCTTCAAGGAATATATACCATCTTTAATCCACTCACTTTCTTATCCAGGAGCACGCAATGTCAAAATAAACAACGGGAGAATATCCCGTTTAACCGAACATAGTATTCATGAAGGTTATTTACGTATTAGCACTTTAAATACAGACATCTCATTTCCCCTCCTTCGTCAGCACATTCAGCAACTATATTCGCGGTGTTGTTCAGAATGATAATTATATTACAAACAGTGTATGTAGTCATGCTATCTCATAGTTTATTATATATTAAATCTTTTCAGTTTATCAAATGGTGCTACTGTGACAACCAATAAAATGTTTGACTACTTGTTTTATTTGTAATTTAAAATATTTTAAGCTAACGCAAAAATATATATTGTACAATGGTATAATTGAAGTAAACTATTTGTAAAGTACAATTCTTAAAGGGACGAAAACCATAGTAAACTGCACAATGTTATAGGTGAAGTAAACAACTTAACAATGGCAAAAACAAAGTAAACAAATTAACGTAAACAGTAGTAAGCAATGGGTAACATAAACAATGGTAGAAATAAAATAGACGAAGCAGATTTTTATTTGATTGAGCTTAAACCGGTACTTAGAGGAATATCATCAAAATGAAAAAGCAAGTGTTATGAAAAGAAAGCAATCCCAAGTTTATGAAAAGTGTTGTTTACACAACCAATAATAGTTTCTATGTGACGTTTTGATGACTAGTACGGTATGTACACTGTTACCTTCATCAGACATCATCATCGTCACACAGAAACTATTATTGGTTTTGTGAAAATAACTTTTCATAATCTTTACTTACCAACATGAAGAAAATGTTTAGAAAAAACAATCTCAAGTGTTGCAATAGGGACAGCGGATCAAATCTGGTATCTCCGATGTATATTAAGCGGAAGACACAGAACATACTAACAATTCTGTATGGGCCGATCCCAGTGGCCGAATGAGTATTTTGTTTGATACAGCATGTCTATTCGTTAAAAGTAAAAGTATTATCAAGGAATAGATTTCTATTTTGGTAAGGTTATCTTCCAGGTGAGCACGGGTTAATTTCTCATATATGCCGATTGCTGGTCAGGTTATGAGATGATGACCTAAGATGTGCACGTGTAAAATGAATAGATATATCAAATATCACTTTGCCATCGCAATTTTTGCAATGTATACCTGCTCAACTGGAGTGATTATAAAATGTACCTTATCATCTGACCAAGGTAGAACAGTTGTTCATACATCTACAGTATTTTTCTCTATGAATGCCTCATATGCATTAGTCTGTTAGGCAGATACATATTTCGTATTCAAAACATTTGAACTTGTGATCTGTTTAATATATGTTTTAGACTTATCATAAGCCTCAACCACGCCAACATTAAATGGTGATGACATCACACAATTTTGAAAATTTTCATTAACCTAAATTCTATGGTAAGTTTATGAGATGATAGCTCCAGCTGGAGGGAACAATGGCTATTGAATTAATGTCAGTGTAGACTTCAAATATTGTACAATAATTCTGATAATATCAATAACACTCTTTAATTTTTTTAAATACCCGGACTTGCGTTAGGCTAACATATAGTAATGAGATATTTTTAGGACTAACATATGACTGTTAATGGGTATATTCGCCAACGATTTATTATGGCATTGCGTGCTCCTTATCAAATACGACTAATTTGCGATCAATGTTCATTGGAATGTATTTACTTAAAGTGTCAATGTATAGTTAGTGTAAATCTCTTGACAAATGGATATAATACCTCATTAAATTGAAAACGAACTATAAATTGTCTTATAGGGTATAAATGTCCCTTTGCCCATAAAGCCGAAAAACTGATGACATTGAATCTGTTAACTAAAACAGTTGTTAACCTATATATAGCAACAATCTCCTTAGCATTGCCCTTGGGATCATAAGATACAAACTAATGTGAGGTTTTATCATACTTTACTTTTGTATAAACTTTGATAATAACCTGTTCAGAGACAGAGTCGGCAAGAAGAGGGGAAGGGGCATAAAATGTATTTTCGAATTTTCTTTTACTTCTTCGTTTATATTTATCACTTAATTTATGACTTTCGTTTACAGATATTTAAGAAATGATGACGATACGTATGACGAATTATGATGTACACATTGTACTACTTATGTTAACATATATCGACTTACATTCTGTAACAGTAATTTCTTCCGATTGATAGTAACCATATTAAGAAACATTTGTTTAAAAAACACAAACTAAGAAACTAAATATCATACTTTGCTAGTAATGTAATGGGTTTTTTTATAATACAAAACCGTTTTTTGGGACGGTGACATGTTCACTATTAATACTTCTGAATGTAGATTTATCTATAAATCCTTTATTAAAACTGATATGTTGTCCGTTTCTAGATACAGCATCACTACTTGTAATAGGTTTCAAGGGGCGTAACAGTTAATCCCTAAGATGACACTAGCCCGTTGATGTCCTTGCGTAGTCGTATCAGGTGCCGTGTACTCCAGTGCGCCACTACCGTATACTATCCCGAGACCAGGATTGTCAACAGTAGGTTTTGATTACCTCACACGCAAAGTGCTCATTTATACGCGTTATCGTCCTTCCTAGTGACATTAACACCTAAGTAAGAAATACATCTATATTTCACTTCCGTCTACCTCATATCCACGTCTACGTTAGCGTTGACCGTTCAACCTTATCTCCACCTACATGTAATAAAATGCATGCTTATGTACCTAGATGGTGTGCAGAGTCATCCTTTTTTTGATACAATTACATTGATCAGGAGAATATTTTAGGAATTATAATATTGAACGTATCATTTCAATATTTTAATTTTAATAAAGTACTTTACGCGGAAATCTTGATTCGACATTTTTGAAATTATTCTTATAGTTCAAGGCATTGTTGGTGTCACGTTCGGTATTAACCTTACATTATTAGTTCAAAAAATCGATCTCGTGCTTCTAATGTGTCTAGCGAACGGTGCACTCTTACAGAGATTTCTGCTAATAGGTATTACATTTTGTCAGGCCATGCTGCAGAACACTGTACTAAAAACATTACTCTTGGGTCTATGAATGGGACAGAAAATTACAAACTGTCTTTTTATTTAATATTGTGAAAGGTATTGTCATTAAAAACGACATGGATTTTATTCAAGATTGTTATTCAGTTGATGATCTTTATTATCCAAAGCAATAAAGCAATGCAAAATAACATTATTTAACAATTACAGTAAATACGAAAATAAGCAAACAGTATCTAACATTCCAATTGAATATAATGAGCCCTAATAGAACCAAAGGTGACTCATCTTAACACACGCGTAAGACATTACGTAAACGAAGGTCACCACACACCCTCACAAAACAAAAACAGAGACATCAGAAATCCTCACAATAATAGAGACATCAAACACCACAACCTTCCAAAAAAACTAAAATATCTTAGCTTCCACACAAACACACAAGTTAGGACATCTTGTTCTTAGAAAAGAAATTGAAAATTGATCTGCTCCCCACAGTTATGACATTTTGATTGCAAGCGTCTGGCTTTTTTTTTTATTTTGGCGGCTATCTTAGGGGTTGCCCGATATTAATGCATGTTTGATCGACCGTTTATATGCGAATAAAGATGACATATCATAACATATGTTTAATTAGATATAAAGGACATCAGCGGGTCACATGATCAGTGTTCATCGGTCTAGCAAAGAGATGAGTTCACGAAACAAATTAAGCAGGTCTAAAATCACTTGATAAGGCATATCATACTTAACATCAAAATAGTCATTATATGTTTCTTGACAAAGGACAAAGTAAATTCTCCACGTAAAACATTTTGTAGTTTATTGAGCTGGTTTTGACGAGGAATTTGGTTAAAATGTACGTAATGAACACGCGATGGTGCCATAATGAAATTCTTTCAATTTTCGTAACATTGTAAGTATACTCGCTTAACTTTGTACATGAACAAACATTGTATATATCATTTTTTTTTTTTTAATGGAAAACATCCTAGGCCAGGGTCCATATTCATGAAACCATTATCATGCTCAAGCATGGATTTCGTGTTCAAGCCTAATTGTTTGTTTCGTTTATAAATTATCAATAAAATATTTTTTTATTAATGTTTGGAAAAAAATCAAAAGACTTAAAACCAAATCTGTATCCAGTGTTTAGATTTGAGGTTTTGATCGATTGACATGATTTAGGTGTTTTACAAGAAAGTTTGTTTGAGCACAAAATATACATGCTTGAGCATGAGAACGGTTTCACGAGTACGGTCACTGATCGGAATTATTGCATGAAGAGACTACCTGTTCCACTTCAAACAGACGATGATGTCGACTTACAAAATGTTGCCCTGAGTGACCAATTTGTCATAAATCTTTATTTAATCGTGCATGCATAGATGTAACGTAGAATAGTATATTGTTGATATTTTAATTAATCTACAGTAAAACCTCGTTATACTGCTATCATGTGTCCAAAGAAAAAAATTAGCATTATAAAGGGGTTTGGCGATAGATTGAGGGAAATGTAAAGAACAGTTCATAAGACAACGCGAAAAAGAGACATTGAAATATGTTGGCAGTCAACAAGGTGGTAAATGAAACGATGGGCATTATATCGAGGTTTTACTGTACGATATAGGAATTCTAGTAACGCCGCTATGATGAAATTTCAGTGACATGCCCGTTGGATCAATTGAAAGAAATGATTCAATAAAAGCATAGCCATAGTATAATATTGCCTGTAAACCACCTGGTTCATCCGACAGCAGCCTCGTAAATTCCCATCACCAATGTTCTCGAGAGGATTGTGTGCATGCTTGATAAACAAACCGCACTGTTGAATCCACAAAAGTGTCCTTGGTTACCTCATCGATATCATCTCAAATGTCATCGACTCCTCTTATCGACTTCAGCAGAAGCTTTTGGTACAGTTGTTATCGGCTACTCGTGCCTTTGATAACAAAAACAGCTCCTTAACGTCTTTGCTAGGATGTTTGTATGGCGGGAATCAATACATATGGTGTACATGTACATGCATAGATGACGAAAGTTGTTAACATATGATAGTGGTATATATATTAAAGTGTTAGTCTGTGTAATTGTGGTAAATCTGTGTGGTCGTGGTTAACATCTGTTTTTATTTACAGGAAATATGGTGGATTGGCAAATCGAAATAATTTGCGATCGCATATTTCTGAATCTGAATATTGTAATAAAGCAATAAGTACACTACAGAGAAGAATAAAAAAAAATATTCCACCTTCATATCACACAAAGAAATAGTAAATTATCCAATCGATCTATGTACATACCGTACTGTCGATCATAAAACTTGTCTATAAACCAGTCTTCACCAACCATCTTTTAGAAACCCTGTGTTGTTAGTATAGTTTGTCCATCAACAGTCGACATTTATCACCTAGATCATGATTTTCAAAACAAACTGCTTAAATAACAAATGACCTGCGACACATGAACACCCTGGGTTAGGGAAACTAGGAAATTACTACCAAGAAAGAGAAAGTTCCTCATGATGTTATTGTACAGCTTAACGAGAAGCCTCCCCTCTCGGTCATATCTTCCTTTTGTGTTGGTTCATGAAAGGTTGTTTTTCGATTTTAAGTTTAGATTTGGGCTTTGTGTTTTGAAGCTATGAAATATTCCTTTATATTTGTTTTTTGATATTGAATGTTTGTGAATTTTTTGAACATTTTGATGCACGTGTCACATATGACTTTATTTGATATTAACAAAATGTTCCTTTTCCAACATTCAATATTCGGATGAAACATAACGAAAGCAGTTCAGACATGGAGAACATAAACATTCTTGTTTTTAAATGTACAAAATCATATTCAGTATCTGACATATGTTAACGTACAATGCGATTTTATGTAACGTGCTCCGGGGTAACAAGGGAACGCGTAAACAGCCCGTTTACAATGTATCTACTGTCTATCGCTACCACAAGACAGGTAAGCCTGGGGAATATTGCAAGGCGTGACGATGCATGCAATATTCATAGCGGAGGTCGTTAGGTACACGATATGACGCCCTTAGTTTACCTATATATACATTTATGGATATAAATAGCATACAAAGAAGAATGTATTGGAAGCCGTAATGTCATAAATATTACTCCTGTAAAACGATTGATTTATGGGGTTTCTCCCCACCTTGTTAATGTGTTCCACGATGAGAATAGGAAATCTGCACCAAATACTTGTCGTATCCGAGACAGCTTCCATTATTGATGTCAAAAAGGTGCAATTCTATAAATAGTTACGCAGACCCTGGTGGGCAGCTTGCTGATTTTTACAATCTATCATTAAGTGTTGTATACCGAATGGTGCCTCTATGTATTGTATCTATGTGCTTCGCTGTCGAGGGCATTATATATGGGTGTCCGTTGATATTCCAAATTTTTATGAATTGTTGAAATGACTTTTTTTTGTAATGCAACATATGAGAGGTATGACATAACAAAGCTCTTTCAATGATCTTTGAAGCTTTAGCATTTGTTTTAAATGTTTTAAATGTTTTAACATCCTTTCAACAGCTAAGGTAATTTAAGGAAGTACCTCCATGTGTATAATGAATACATGCATGTGTGTATGTGTCCCGTAGACAGAGTGTGTTGGTGTAATTGCCTCATTGTCATAGCGCGGATCTGATGCCGACTTTATAGTGCTTTCTCACTGAAATACCATGCCGAAGGCAAACAACACAGTATTCCGCCCGGTCACATTATACGGACAACGGGTGAACCAGAGTATTGCCATTTCCCTACATGCTAGATGTTAAGCAGGGAATAACAAGTACCTTTTTAAGGACTTTGGTATGTCCCGGCCTTGGGGCAGTGGCCATTGTCAACGTAAGGACTTTGGTATGTCCCGGCCTTGGGGCAGTGGCCTTTGTCGACGTAAGGACTTTGGTATGTCCCGGCCTTGGGGCAGTGCCCATTGTCAACGTAAGGACTTTGGTATGTCCCGGCCTTGGGACAGTGCCTTTTGTCAACGTAAGGACTTTGGCATGTCCCGGCCTTGGGGCAGTGCCCATTGTCAACGTGTGGTGTGAAGGTTGATGTTTTAGATTATGCTCCGTAGTTTCCTACGTTGTCACTACACGTTCTCGCTACAAGGATGTGGCATTACTTTGTTTAACCTAGATTTACATGGCGGGTGTCGTCGATGAAACAAAAGACGCTTACCCATCTCTTCTGTTTATCCGCAACACCTGGTCCTATTCTACTTGTGTTATTTTCTAGGTTCCCAATGTTTTCGCGATTTTGATTTTTAATTGCGATTTTGTTGATGGTATTCTCATCTGTTCAAAATATACCTGGCCAGGGTTCCTTTTTTCAGCTCCTTTTCTCTGCCGAGGACATTTTGCAGTTGTCGTAATGAACTGATATCCACGAATGATATCTTAAAGTCTATCATAGCTAAATACTAGTTTACTGAGTCTAATATCGTAAGTGAAACTCAAATATTGTTTGGATATAACACATCACAAATTCGCCCCTCGGGTCCCCCTGTTTATTTTGTCTTTCCTTTGTTTGTATGCCGCCTCTTTTCCTGTAGCTATGTTGTTGTTTTTGTTTTTGTTTTTTGTTACGACCCTTTTGGTTTGTTTGTGTTTTACGTCCCATTAACAGCTATGGTCATTTAAGGGCGTGCCAGGTTTTGATGGTGGAGGAAAGCTGGAGTTCCTGGAGAAAAAAACACCGACCACGGCCAGTGCCTGGCGACTTCCCCACGTCGGTCTCGAATCCGTGACCCAGTGGTGGAGGGCTAGTGGTAGCAGAATGCCAGACGCCTTAACCACTTGGCCACCGCGGCCCCATTTACGGCCCATCGACAATTTGAGTCATATAGGGCCAAACAACAATGTAACAAATGGACATTCACAAATAAAATAATACATAAAAACAGGAAACAAGGGGTTAAAATGTGTAAAAGATGTCAAAATATATCTATAGCAAACGAATTGTTTATGAAATACATCATATCTTATTATAGAGATTAATTGCGGGTAAATAATCATAGATTGATTGCACAGAAGCTGTATCAAATAAACGTTTCATAGAGGGTACATTATAAAATCTGTCACACATTTGTTAGAATTCAGCGCATTCAATCATAAAGTGTTTGACTGTAAATGGTTGATCACATGCATGACTATAAGGTTGATCTTCCTTATGTAAACTGTAACTGTGTGTGATGTAGGTTTTGCCTATGCGTAGTTTCGAGAGTACAACTTCCTCTCTGCGGTCTGCTCTACCTTTTGCACATGAACTTAGGTTGAACTGAAAATAATTTATTATTTCTTTCTTCATATATTTTGTCAATTCGTTTTAATGTATTCGTTGTTTCTTCCAATCTTGTTATT
>JAUMHH010057661.1:0-23275 GCA_032359455.1 Chlamys rubida
TGTGGTGTTTCTGCTAATTGTGTTAAGTGTCTTGCTGTGGTGTTTCTGCTAATTGTGTTAAGTGTCTTGCTGTGGTGTTTCTGCTAATTGTGTTAAGTGTCTTGCTGTGGTGTTTCTGCTAATTGTGTTAAGTGTCTTGCTGTGGTGTTTCTGCTAATTGTGTTAAGTGTCTTGCTGTGGTGTTTCTGCTAATTGTGTTAAGTGTCTTGCTGTGGTGGTTTTCTCGATTCGTCGTATCGAGTCAAGTTACCTGGTGTTATAACAATGCTTTTGTTCTTCCACAAGATAAGTAGGTTAGCCACATTCTATTACTCCAATAATGCCAAACGTCATATATATAGAATAAGTTCTCCTTTCATTAGAAATTCATTCCGGAAAACAACAACCGATAAACAGTTATAATACTCTTCCATTTCTGACGGTTAGTTCATAACGTTACCACACACATGTTTTCATCTGACGTCTCAGATTGCTTGATATGGTGTAAGTTGAAATTGAGAATCGCTGAACAATGTATCCAGCCCATTTTATGATTTTGAAACTCTGAGTTATTTGAACTGCTACATATACTTGCTTTCACAGACATCTAAATCCAAAATGACGGATTGTGCAAACTTGCTGGGCGGACTAATTCTGCTGTATGATACAATAATTAAAATATCTAATTAATTGCCACTTCAATTATATTATCATAATGGGCATACTAAACTATATTTGGTAAGGACGTTCATATAATCCCTGAACCGAACGCGCGTATGACACCTTAATATCTTACCAAAGGATCACCATTTGCATGCGTCATTCATTTTTATGGCAAACACTATCTGTTTTATGCGAACTGATGGTAAATCGTACATTGTACGTATATATGCAACATTTCACATCTGTCTATAGCTACATGTACCTGTTTATTATTATAGTCAAACACAGCTATAGGCCATCTTGATTAATCTGTCTGTCCTAACTACATGTAAAATAAGCCTGTCCATACACTAAAATCAACCTCAGACACCGCCTGTCTATAATTATACTGATACACTTGCACCTACCCCACACACCACTTGTATAAAACTTCACTAAAACCTACCCCTGACACCACTTGTATAAAACTACATTAAAACCTACCTCAGACACCACCTGTATAAAACTACACTAAAACCTACCTCAGGCACCAACTGTCTATAATTATACTGATACACTTACACCTACCCCACACACAACCTGTATAAAACTACACTAAAACCTGCCTCAGACACCAACTGTCTATAATTATACTGATACACTTACACCTACCCCACACACCACCTGTATAAAACTACACTAAAACCTACCCCACACACAACCTGTATAAAACTACACTAAAACCTGCCTCAGACACCGCCTGCCTATAACTACACTTAAACCTACCCCTGACACCACCTGTATAAAACTACACTAAAATCTACCTTAGACACGAACTGTCTATAATTATACTGATACACTTACACCTACCCCACACACCAACTGTATAAAACTACACTTAAACCTACCCCTGACACCACATGTCTATAGCTACACTAAAACCTACCCCACACACAACCTGTATAAAACTACACTAAAATCTACCTTAGACACGAACTGTCTATAGTTATACTGATACACTTACACCTACCCCACACACAACTTGTATAAAACTACACTAAAAGCTACCCCACACACAACCTGTATAAAACTACACTAAAACCTACCTTAGGCACCACCTTCCTATAACTACACTAAAACCTACCTCATACACCACCTGTATAAAACTACACTAAAACCTACCTCATACACCACCTGTATAAAACTACACTAAAACCTACCTTAGACACATCCTGCCTAAAACTACACTAAAACCTACCTCATACACCACCTGTATAAAACTACACTAAAACCTACCTTAGACACATCCTTCCTATAACTACACTAAAACCTACCTCAGGCACCACCTGTCTATAATTACACTAAAATCTTACTTATACCACCAGCATATAGAAACTTGTATATCAATATCATCAAAATGTCTGTTTTTCTATAACTTCAATTGTCTGCTGCCTTCTACATAATTTCTGATTACCAAAATCTAACAAAATCTACATTTTTTCATTTCCACCGTAAGCTTTTAGACAATTCATCATTATCTAGTTAACATTCATTTATTCCAATTAGGTGTTCATCTATCTAAATGTATAATTATATCTTTATGTAATAATAAAACATTAAAACCTCTCATCTACGTACTTTAAAAACATAAAAATCACCTCCCCTGCACTGTGTATCACAACACAGGAATATTCATCAATAGATATCTTGATTACATTTTGACTGATCTTATTTTCACTTTAGCTAAAACTCATAGAAAAATATGAAAGTCCTTGGTCACAATAAGGTTAAAATATTGATAGAAACGTTTGCATGATAAATGCTTGAAAACATCCAATCTTGAGAGTTTCGACATAAAACGTCATTAAAGAGCTATATGCAAACTTGATACAACTTAGTTTAAAGGTTACTTACTTTAAATAGGCGTTTTGAGATACCCTTATAATGAAAATCGTATATTGATAACGTCAGTATTCCAACAGAATAGCACAACAGTTACAACACAATCTTGTTACTTACTGAAGCTTTGTAATTTACGTTAATCCAGTTTTGTCCTAGAAAGTGCAACGTTTCTGCATAACGTAAAGTATTCCAGGGCATAGGACACAGTATGCACACATTAACTGCACTAGTATGTCATACCTAAGGGAAACATACACATTGAATGTCTCACTGGACGAGTGACACACGGCCTCTGGACGTCGCTAGCTAGCCCCCGTGTAAATACACACCTACTCGTGTGTCATACCTTAGGCAGGGGGTTTGTTTATGACATCTATACGTTTTCGTGTTGTCACATGACATAACAAGATTAAAAAATCGTAGATGAAAAAAACGTATAGATTTTGTTTCGTTGTCAAGGTGATACAATTAAATCTTCCCTTTTTATTTCTGTATATAATAGTGAAAACAGAGGTCTGCTTGTGCTTCTTCATACAACGAATAAACTTCCACGTCAACACAGTAGATACAAAAAGCAGCAGCAGTCAACGACATATAAACAAAGAGAGACATGCTTACGACAAGAAACATCCAATATGTTATGTAACAGTTACGTGTAGTTTTACTTATATATCACGTAGTAAATGAAATAACAAGAAAATGTGTGTTCACTTTTTTATTCTTATACCATCATTTTATGATAAATCTACAGCCACCATGGGATACGTCACTTGTGTGGTCAATATCGTACCAACCTGTAAACTATGACAGGAATCTGAAAAACAAGACATCAATCTCGCCACTCCTCAATATGGAACTGTCGGTGGTCAGGATTTGTTTGACAACACTAGTGTACATCTATTAACTGGAGATATTGTAGCATGAGTCATATATCCTACAACAAATCAAAATATAAGCCAAAAATGGAAACTGGTATTTAGCTACAAGAAGAAGAAGAAGAAGAAGAAGAAGAAGAAGTAGAAGAAGAAGAAGTAGTAGAAGAAGAAGAAGAAGAAGAAGTGGAAGAAAAAGAAGAAGAAAAAGAAGAAGAAGAAAAAGAAAAAGAAGAAGAAGTAGAAGAAGAAGAAAAAGAAAATGTAGAAAAAGAAGAAGAAGAAGAAGTAGCAGTAAAAGTAGAAGAAGAAGAAGAAGAAGAAGAAGAAGAAGAAGAAAGAAGAAGAAAAAGAAGAAGAAGAAGAAAAAGAAAAGTATAAAACTACACTAAAACCTACCTCAGGCACCAACTGTCTATAATTATACTGATACACTTACACCTACCCCACACACAACCTGTATAAAACTACACTAAAACCTGCCTCAGACACCAACTGTCTATAATTATACTGATACACTTACACCTACCCCACACACCACCTGTATAAAACTACACTAAAACCTACCCCACACACAACCTGTATAAAACTACACTAAAACCTGCCTCAGACACCGCCTGCCTATAACTACACTTAAACCTACCCCTGACACCACCTGTATAAAACTACACTAAAATCTACCTTAGACACGAACTGTCTATAATTATACTGATACACTTACACCTACCCCACACACCAACTGTATAAAACTACACTTAAACCTACCCCTGACACCACATGTCTATAGCTACACTAAAACCTACCCCACACACAACCTGTATAAAACTACACTAAAATCTACCTTAGACACGAACTGTCTATAGTTATACTGATACACTTACACCTACCCCACACACAACTTGTATAAAACTACACTAAAAGCTACCCCACACACAACCTGTATAAAACTACACTAAAACCTACCTTAGGCACCACCTTCCTATAACTACACTAAAACCTACCTCATACACCACCTGTATAAAACTACACTAAAACCTACCTCATACACCACCTGTATAAAACTACACTAAAACCTACCTTAGACACATCCTGCCTAAAACTACACTAAAACCTACCTCATACACCACCTGTATAAAACTACACTAAAACCTACCTTAGACACATCCTTCCTATAACTACACTAAAACCTACCTCAGGCACCACCTGTCTATAATTACACTAAAATCTTACTTATACCACCAGCATATAGAAACTTGTATATCAATATCATCAAAATGTCTGTTTTTCTATAACTTCAATTGTCTGCTGCCTTCTACATAATTTCTGATTACCAAAATCTAACAAAATCTACATTTAAAAAGAAAAAGAAGAAGAAGAAGAAAAAGAAAAGGAAGAAGAAGTAGAAGAAGAAGAAAAAAAAAGTAGAAAAAGAAGAAGAAGAAGAAGAAGTAGCAGTAAAAGTAGAAGAAGAAGAAGAAGAAGAAAGAAGAAAAAGAAGAAGAAGAAAAAGAAGTCAGGTAAACTGGGAAAAACTGGAGGCGAAACATATGTTCCAGAAAAGTACACATTAGTATGTGTTCTGTCATGTGCGTCAGCTGTCATGGTGACTTCAGTCAAATCCAACAGCAAGGGTGATGCATACAATTTGTACATACACAGCATATGTGTTGATTATAACGACAGATTTATTCCCGAATTTTCTCCACATGCCATATTCGAATGGATGCAAGTTTAAACTAAATGAGATATCGTACTAAAAAGACGTTCAAACGAAAAAAGCGCTTGACGGTTCCCTGATTGTAGCCAAAAAAGGTGGCGTTTTGTTACCCATAACATATTCATTCGTCGACGAGAAACAGGAAACTGTAATGTCACGTGTGCAATGTAAAGGTAAGGTAAGTATCTAATGAGTGAACGTTTAAAATACGAAGCTACGTCTGCTTCAACATCGTTAGAGAATTCAAGTAGGTGTAACGACAAAATTTCCTTTGAGTTGACAGAAACAAACAATTTTGATTAATTTATCAAACGGAAAAACGCAAATCCGTCGTAATTGACTGATACAGATCAAAGTGTACGACAACCATACGATTCTACCAGTGTCCCGCTCACACATGCAGTGACAAGAAGTGGTGTCTGACAATTTATAGGTGAAAGCGATTTATTTCCTAAAGAAATGCGCAAGATATCGCTAAATAATATTTTATTTCTCTCTGAGGTCTTAAGTATTCTTTACACATAACTAGCAATAACATCATACCGTTTGACTAGAGTCAATACATCAAACACCATTGATAGGTTTTATGCCTATTGCAAAATTAATTCTCTTTCTGACAATTAAAACAAGCTGAGATGAAACATTGATTCAATGAGAACGGAAACGTGGAAATATTTTTGTATTTTTGTTTATATATATAGAGGACACGTTAACACTCTAGTTACTCTTGCTATGATAGAGGCGTTATAAGTAAGCTGGAGGGACAGGCGGAGACGACCATACACAATGACCTACTTGTTTTAAGCAACGTATGATTAAGCTTGAAACAACTTGGCATTGATGTTGCCATATTGAACATGCATCGGTGTGCTCTACGAACTAATTATATATATAAATAGGATTATTGTACCATGTTTTTTTCTAATTGATTAATTTATTAGTAAATATTATAAACGCAACTATGAAGTAGGGTTAGAGATTTGACGTCATCTTGTGGCCGAGTCCGTAGGTCTAAACATTAGTGTATAGGTATATGTGTATAACCAATGACGTGTCTGTGGTCAGTTCTGGTCACCTGTGGTCATACCGCAGTGTAACATCATTATTCAATTAGTTCTGTGTTGTAGGAGCGAGCGTTTTTTATGATGATACAAATTAGAAATAAGAATCATACATTACTAACATAAATAAATTCTGAGACAGGCAATATAGTAAATAGAAGTTCAGGCAATATAGTAAATAGAAGTTTTATAAATAAAATTGATCACTAGAATATACATCACGATATAAAGCTACCATTTCTGTTATTTATCTACGTCAAAAAGTAAACACTAAGTAACGACAAAATCGGACCCAAAGGTCGATACAAAACAGCAAACAACACACGGAAGATGGCGCTACAAATCCGCGCACCTGTTGATCAGAAGATTCATTATAAAAATATCCAAGCTTATGTATAACCCATGAGAACAATGGTAGTCAAACAAAATAGATAAGTACTGTCCAAAACTTACTTTCTTTGATTTTGAATATGTAAATTGTATATTATTTTTTATCTAAAATCAACATTATATTCTTTCTTGCAAAAACAACGGTGCTGGTGTCTACTGCATATTCTACTGTACTGACATTTTTTAAGTAGTAACTTTGGTATACTTTTCAATGACCTTGCGATGTTTATAGAAAAGATAACCATAAAGTAATTCAAACTTATATGCGAGAGGGAAAGGATTGGTGTGAAGTGCAGTAGGTAGACGGAGAAAGATCTGTAAGGATGGGTTTTTCTACATATTTATTTGTATACTAATTTACATGGCATTTATTATAACTTGTTTATTAATTATCGACGAATCTTTTTAAGTGTTAATGGTAGACCACAATTACTTGTCACATGATGAGTTATTAAAGTTTATAATGGCTTATTTAATTTGTCTGTTTTTCATTTTCATCTACAGAAAGACTCGAAGAACATACATTTAATTGTTCAACTAAAACCCTATAAAAGTAACAAGGAATAATGTTGATAGTTTTTTATTCATAGAATACAAATAATACCAGGAAAATACAACAGAAATGATGGATTGGTTCACTTTATATCCGTGTCAAGAAATGTGTCATCAGAACCAGGTTATATTTCCTGTAGTGCGCCTGTCTTGTCCGTGTTTCCTCTTATAGAAATCGAACACTAAAGATTGTTCGGAGTTAGTAAAATATGAAATGTAATCAATGCAACGCACTTGTAAGTTTTAGATAATAACTAAATTGATAATAAAATATTTCGATTTATATTTTTTGTCTATGAAAAAATTCAAAGAAACTACTACTTTAGTGTAAACTTTAAGCATAACAATTATTAACAATTTAATAAATTTGCGCCTAATAATAACCTAGTTATGACTACACAACTAAACATTAAAGTAAATACAAATTTATAATTATAGAAAGTATACAGATGTAGCTAAACAAATTCACACTTTAGGAAGTACACTGTATGCCTATATTGCTGAGTAAGTGTGCACAAAGATGACTTACTCAGTACAGTGTTAACTTCATCGTGTAGCTTCCAACTAATGACCGTATAACTTTTTCAATGCATTCATGTCTATAAGATCTGTGAACGAAATACAAAAATATTGAAAATGTTAATGAAATTTAAAAAAGACTTCATAATGCTTTTAGTCATTTAATCACTTTTATACAGCTAGTTACATATATAAAACTTACTTTATCGCCCGCCGTGGATTCGAAATTAAATATCAGCTGGTAGATCTGGTCGTGATATTTCCTTAGACTTTCTGCGAGATATAGTGCGGTCTCTGTTAGGTAACGTTTTATACTCAATTTCGTTTATATTCAAATGATCCTTTCATAACGAAACCCGGATGTATATACAAAATATATACAATGTATACATGTGTCACGCTCTGTTACCTTGAGGTTAAAAATCACGTGACAATTCTTTTTCGCTGTTAACATTCAATGTCATTGAATTTTCAAACAAAATTCAAGGTTTATACCATTTAAAATGTTGATTATATAACATTTTTCAAGTAGAATATAATGATGTCAACAAGAATACAGTTTATTATGTAAAGTGATTAAAAGTGAGTACATTCAATAAATCTGACATGACATAGTTTACCAAGTATACAGTTTATTATGTAAAGTGATTAAAAGTGAGTAAATTCAATAAATCTGACATGACATAGTTTACCGAGTATACATTTCATTATGTAAAGTGATTAAAATTGTGAACATTCAATAAATCTGACATGACATAGTTTACCAAGTATACAGTTTATTATGTAAAGTGATTACAATTGTGAACATTTAATAAATCTGACATGACATAGAAACTATTTAACTAAAATTACATTCAACGCAGTGCGGTTTTTAACAATACACGAATGTGATCATGCTCGAAATATAAGCTGTATGCTGTTCCTAATCTTTGTTTTTTCGTTTTGCCAGATATAAAATTATTGTTTTGATGGCGTACCAGTTTATTTATCAATCACTGTTTAGACATATCTGATATAACAATGTTCTGTGACTGGTTATAGTAAGCAACAGTAAGCGATTTTACATCCGGGTTGGAAACCTTTCAAATTCGAAACGATGCTCTTCCTGGTCTTCCTGTGATTGGCGGGTTGGGTTGCTAGGGGAATGTATTGGTCCTGTCGGAATGTTAAGAAATTGAAACCAGATTCAAATTTAAAAAGCGCTTTGCATATCTTAAAAATGGATATCCAACGAATAGATTTTATAATCGATTACATATATTACAAAAGATGTATTTAAAGTTTTGATTTAACAAGTCAACGACCAACACTTTTGATTTTCTGAGTTTCCCTGTTAGTAAACATGCTCTCATCAAACATAAAATAAAGCAAGCTTCGAAATGACCACAAGTTACCGTGAGGCTATTTTGCGTTATTTATTATCACGTTCTGTATTATATAAGTACAGTGCTGTCGATAGTTCTGGCTATCAAACTCATTATTTACCACTCGGATGTCAGGCGTCGAGTGCATGACATTGCTTGAACCCTGATGTGATAGTAAACGTGAGTTCGATTGATATGATAGCAATAAATTGTTCTGCTCGTGTGACCCTTTCCAGAAAAATCGCTTGTCTGCGTAAAAGGTGTATGGCGGATATTCACTATATCTCCGCAGGAAAAGCCTTAAAAACTGGAAATAATACATCTCAGTGCCGACATTTCCTTGGTGTAATTATGAAGAATGATATATGGATTTTGTAAATATGGAAAGTGATCAAGAAAAAATAAGTAGTTAAGCTATACAAGACGTTAATATATGGCAAATGTGCTATATATCTAAAAAATACTCTTTCAATAAAGGACATCGTTAAAGTTGATTGAAAGCAACATAAATGTTTCGGTAGTAATCTCATCGACACCGAAACACTATGACATACGGTGTGTGTGACATAATGGCTACTGCTTATAGTCTAACACAAGTCAGGTGGAATATAAACCTCTCAACAGTTTTTGTTCTCTTTTAATTACTTTTAATTTCTTACTGTGTATGTGTCTGTTTGAAGCGTAAAAGGGGGTACAATTTTATCATGTGGAATATTTTGTATTTAAACAATATTGTATTTATTATGTTGTTCGAAATATTTGTATAATACATATACTATTTAAAAAAAAGCATAGCTAACAGCACACGTTTTTTTTATCCATTTAGTTGCTTTCAATTCGCATTCACAGTTTCCTCTTTATCTATCAGTTCGTGGTCATATAGGTGCTAACTGAATCTGGTAAAGTCATTTCATATCATAGATATATCATGACGAGAAGAATCGCTAGCCGTTGGATATTCAGTTTAGCTAGTCTGTTTTTACACGGACCAGCGTAACGTGGTCACGCTCAATAACCGCGCACGACCAGAAGACGCGCCCAGTTATAGGGAGTCCAGAAACGTGTTGTACACCTTTGTTTCCTGGTATAAACACACAATAGACATGAAGAACTCGTAACAGGTACACATTTAACTTTGTGATATGTCAAGAAATGCAAATGACAATTTCATTCTAAGCTTTTGTCATTTGCCTGTGCCGGTTGGTTTGTTTGATTGGGGTATAACGTCCGCGCAACAGCCAGGGTCCTATGAGCATACCTGCATAAACGCCATAGAGTTCCAAACCCGACATGGCTATGCTGATGACGACACAATAACCATAATTTGGAAGTGGACAAAAGAAACATGCCAAAGCGATGTATCACAAGGACATAATTTAGATGGGCATCGTTACAAAGGAACAAACAAATACTCCCACATCTACACGTAGCGACCAACTATACTACAGCGTCAATACCCAATGACAAAGTCGGAACTGTAATTCGAAACGAAAAAGAGCGTCATAACAGGTACTGAGGAGACATGAAAGACAATATGTCGGAGGGTGAATATGGTTTAAGAGATGTTTACGCTTTTCTTTCATGCTCGTTACATTTGGCACCCATCACGCTGCCTTACAATCTTACAAACACCTATATGTCCGATACTATATATATTCGTTGTGTCATTTGACGCCGGTATAATCATCCAGAACTACTCATCTGGTAATCTCCTCTTTCAAAAGATTCCAATCTAGCAATTTACAGTACTGTAACGGAATCGATTACATACTATTATATAACGTTAATGGATATAACAGACGTTAAAGGTGCCTTAAATATAAGTTATCCAAAGCATGGTTGTACAGCATGGATTTTCTATAAGCATGCATTTAGTATGCGACACGCATATAGCTGTACATGTGACATAAAGAAACCCAATGAAATAAACTTAAATTGATGTTTTTATGGGCTACATGCGTTACACACGTGCTATTGCTAAAATCTTTTTTATGTTGTTTTCTGGCATAAACGTTATCTTTTCTTTAGCTTTACGGTATGTTAAATAAATTGCAGTTTTATAAAAAAAAAAAAAAATGTTTTTATCAAATGCAAACATCTTCCATGCGACATGAAATCACACGGGAGCGATCTACTTTTTGATTATATTGCCTCTATCACAATAGAATATTGAAAACTGTGAACAACAAAATCGTGACATTGTCCCGTTGTATTTCTGTTTTTAAAGTAAATATTGATTGCACTTTAAAGTCCTTTATTTACCCAATGCTGAGCTGATGCACTGTTAAAGAACACTAGACCTACATAACGTGATGATATTTCTTAAAGTGTTCTCACATCAATAATGAAAATAGATTTCGAAAACGTATACTTGTTTATAGCACAATTATAGTAAAATCATGCTGTTCTCAATGATGATGTACACAAACGTTTATTGAATCTGTAGCTTACAAAACTTTTGCAAAATATTTACAGATGTTCTGTACTTGAATTCACAATCATTTAAGCAATATTTCGTTAAAATACTGACTACGTTTTTTCTTCAACCGTTTAAAAACAGTAGCAATTGAGTAAATCGTAGCATCAAGCCATAACATGTTTGTTAACCAGTAAAATCGCGCATTTTACTACAAACATTTCATACTTCTAAAATTGAGCAAGTTCGGCAAAATTATTTTTCTAGCTGTATAATACATGATTAAAAGATAATAGAATGATTACGAGTTATAATCTATACACGTTTCACTCATGTGGAATATACTGAACCACTATTACCTTGTTAGCTTCATCTAACCGAGAAGACGACTCTACATTGAACTGTTGATAGATTAGATACCCTCCCCATTACATTAAAATATATCATTTCAATTACATGTAAATACTGATAGACTTGCATTTTTTCAGACTAGTACCTTCAGCACTTTCTATAACGACGTATCAATTGTGTTTATAGTGACATCAAAATGGAACGTTGTGCGGTATAATCACAAACGGTATCGTTCACCGTATATGATAAAGTCAAAATGTTATATTTACCTCATCATTTGGGAAAATATGTTATCTGTAAACTATATTGTAATGTACAGAATACCAAAACACCTACGCCAATGTCACATTGACCAGATTGGTAGGCAATGTCAATAAGACAAAACAAAAATAAAGGAGTCAGGAAAACAAAAGTTTCCATATGAGTCGCCAAAACAAAGATGTCATTTTGAGTCGACATAAAAAAGATGTCATGTTTAGTCGACATAAAAAAGATGTCATGTTAAGTTGCCAAAGCGTCGCCAAAACAAAGGTTCCACGAAACAGGGTACTAACGAAGGACGGAGTTGCCAAAATAAAGGAGTCAACAACCAAAGGAGAACAAAAAGGCAACCCAAACAGGAAGTGAGCCGTGTGACCTGGAGGAGTGTTGTCTGCACTGCATGTGGTGACTGACATTGTTTAACCGGTTAAATCAAGAAAAATATATGTAGGTTGGTCACCAATGATTAATGAACAAACCAAACTATGAAAACCATCGTAAAATTAATTGCATGTATTTATTTGATATTCCAAGCCATATTGACACTGTTTTGATGACTGTTTTTAAAGTAAATATTGATTGCACTTTAAAGTCCTGTAATACGCACGTCTGTTTACCCAATGTTGAGCTGATGCACTGTCAAAGTACACTAGACCTACATAACGTGATGATACTCCTTAAAGTGTTCTCACATCAATAATGAAAATAGATTTCGAAAACGTTTACATATTTATAGCACAATAGTAAAATCATGCTGTTCTCAATGATGATGTACACAAACGTGTATTGAATCTGTAGCTTACAAAACTTTTGCAAAATATTTACAGATGTTCTTTTGGTCATTTTTTCTGCTATAGTTCATGTAAATACGAAATATTTACTTATCCTGCAGTTGATAATTAACTGCTGTGGTTGGGTAAGAGGTATACACGTGACAGTAGACTACCTGTATTTGAAATGGGGTACATTCGATCAGTGTCAAATCAAATAATCAAACAGTTACATATGTAATTTTGCAAGTCGTACACCTTTCCTTCTCCAAACACAAACACATTGCTAGGTTCGCTAAAACAACGACCTCGGAACGAGGTTATTAAATCTCGCATGAAAGTTAAACAAATAAAAGATATCCTTATTATATCATTCCGATATGCATATACGCATGCGCTCACTTTTTCATCAGACAATCTATTAGTCCATTGCTATCTTGAGTATTATGACGTTATGGTACAATATTATACAAACAAACTTTAAAAGTCTCGATGATTTGGTTTTCTAGTATAAAGCCGAGCCAACGAGTACCCTACATTACCAACGTAATGCAGATAGTGTACTACCTTCCTATCGTCACGGAGATATTGCAATACCTTGTTTATTGTCATTTAGACAAAATTCTTTTTTGCAAATTGTTATTTAATTTTTAAAAATAATACTAACCTAATCATAAAGTATAAACAACCTGACACTATTTAGTGATAAAATAGGGACAAATATCTTGGAAGTTTGTTTCCGTTATTAAATAAGTAATCCTTTTTATTCAAAATCAAGATAAACGTAAAAAACATATTTAATGGCACATATAAAATTTGGTAAAATATACGTCAAGCCAAAAAGGAACTACACTGCACCGTACTGCTGTTTTAAACAATAAATATTAGCTTAGAAATATACACAACATGTCACTAAGGCTTTCGTTCTTGTTTTTGCTTTTTCTGTGGATTTAATTGCTTTAAATGAAAGTGAAAAGGTTAACAGCAGTTTTTGTCACATATATTTTCTCTCATTACCAGGAAGTGTCAGATTTAAAGTCCTTATGTTCACGAAGAAAGATTTGTTTTTTGCAAATCTGCTTGAGGACAAAAAATAAAATGCCGAAATTCAATTACCCCACCTTGATAGATTGGCTTATCGCAAAAATATGATTAATGTGGGTTTGTTGTGTTTGTCATATTAATCGAGAAAATGTTATAGATTGTGACTGCGTGGGTGTACAAAATGTAAATGTGTGGGTTTGTGTATGGGTATATGTTCGGGTTTGTGTGTGTATGTATGGGTTTGTATGATGGTAAATGTGTGGGTATACATGTGGGTTTGTGTGTGGATGTATGTGTGGGTTTGTGTGTTGGTATATGTGTGAGTTTGTGTGTGGATGTATGTGTTGGTTTGTGTATGGGTATATGAGTGGGTTTATGTTTGGATGTATGTGTTGGTGTACGTCTGGGTTTGTGTTGGTTTGTGTGTGGGTATATGTGTGTGGGTTTATGTTTGGATGTATGTGTTGGTGTACGTCTGGGTTTGTGTTGGTTTGTGTGTGGGTTTATGTTTGGATGTATGTGTTGGTGTACGTCTGGATTTGTGTTGGTTTGTGTGTGGGTATATGTATGAGTTTATGTGTATATGTATGTGTGGGTATAGGTGCGTGTGTATGTGTCGGTTGGTGTGTGAGTTTATGTGTTAGTATATGTGTGGAGTTTATGTTTGGGTATATATCTAGGTATACATATGGGTTGATGCGTGGGTGTGAAACGGTAAGGTTGGTGCATGTGGCTGTGTATGAAAGCAAGAATAAAGGAGAGAGTTTCTCTGAGTTGGGAAAAGCAGAGAGGGACGTATATTAAAACTGTAAAAGAATTGAGAGGAATGTGACAGGGAAGGGGTATACGAGTTTGAAAGGTGTGATAATTAGAGAAATAGAAAGTATGAGTGCGAGTGGGTGGGATAATATAGAGCAAATGCTTTATGTGTGTGAATGGGTGTGATAAATTAGAGAAATATGCTATATGTATGTGAATGGGTGTGATGAATGTGCTTAACTAGTGTGAATGGGTGTGAGAAATAGTCTGTATTTTATAAAACAAAGAAATAGGCTGTATGAGTGAAAGCGGGTGTGCGAAATAGGCTGTATTTTATGAAATAAAGAAATATGCTGTATGAGTGGGAGCGAGGCTGTGTATTTGCGAGGGGACGTGTGTGACAGACGGATGGTATAAATGTGAGTCGGGACTAAGAAGCAGTGTATACGTATATTACTGTGAAGATGTTGTATAAATACAAGTTGTTGTTTTAGAGACAGGGTATGTATGTACACTATGGTAAAGGATTTTAAAGGAAGTGATAAATACGTATAATGCTTTGCGCTAAGGTGGAGAAGGAAAAACGAATTAAGTTATTTTTGAGAATATAGAAACCTACAGCACAGTATTGATAACGTTCTTGACATCCATAGTACCTCCCTTCTTCTTAGACCCGACTTTACAATGCAGCTGAACCCAATTTTAGATCACATTGATTTCTAACCATATAATCCTGTGTAATATCTTCTAAGACTTTTATACTCTCTCTTACCCTTTACTCCGTAATACATAAAACGCCTAAATTTGTTTTAACTGTGAAGCTGACATATACAAAATGGCGCCATACATTCTATGGCGTGTGTTTTCCCAGCCAAACAGTCGTGTCCGACGTGAGAAGCCCGTACTAGATGTATCAATACATACCTTTAGAGATTCTGCTGTATGTCACAGGTTTTCAGGCACAACATCTTAACGTGCATATTATTTACTCGCTTTAAAACTAACGTTTATGAAGAGCATGTTCATTGGTTTAGCGTAAGGCGAATAAGAAATGTCAGATTATAAACACAAATGTCAAAGGTGTCCTGTAAGTTATGACCTTACGGTCTACTATAGAGGAGCATATGTCCGTCGTTATTTATGGATTACCGTCAGTGTGCATAAAAGGCAGGATATTCCTGGTGCTCGTTTTTATTAATCGCTGGCTTTCAGGGTATTTTTGGATGAAGGTTATCCGTTTCTTTCATTACATTATTTTTTTCAGATTGTTCTACATTGTTTGTTCGTGTGGCAACGCTCTTTCCCATTTAGATCAGTAAATATCATTTTGATTCACTGTAAATTATCTGTAGGTTTCTATCATATGTCCACTAATTATATTTAACTGTTGATTATGTGTGATTAAAAAATGGTTTCTGCTCTGATTGAGTGGTTATCTTTTTATGTTAGGAGGAATATCTAAATATACTCTTATTAATTGTTATAATTGTTCTTCTCTTTTAATTCAGTATTATCTTAGTTAACCTTTGAAATCATCCACTTTCCCTTTGGTGTACAAGAAGTGTACTTAACGTTTTATCTCTTCACCTACTGTTCAGTACAGTTATGAGTTGATATAATCTAATTATCTGTCCGTTTTCCCACTATTGTTCAATAACAATTGTTAACATTCAATTTGTTTTCCAACTTTTGTTCAATAAATATTCTTAACATTCAATCTCTTTCCCCCTCTAATGTTCAAAAGGTATTCTTAACATTCAACCTAATGGTGTTACCTAACTGTTGTGGTGTTATTAATCTATGTGTTTCATTGTAATGATCCACATTGTAACCTCTCAAGTTCATACACATTACCATCGTGAAACTAATCTCGCGTTAATTGGTTTAAATAATTAACACTGTCAATTACCGTGACTAGAGCGTGATACAATTTAATTCATTGACATTTTTATGTGCACTGACAAAACTATGGAGAAAGTATGAATCGTCAAACTTTATACACGGTCTTTTGTCTGTGTGAACGTAACCCACCTATATAATACCGTACCGATCATGTCAGTTCTCGTAACCCACCTATATAATACCGTACCGATCATGTCAGTTCTCGTAACCCACCTATATAATACCGTACCGAATCATGTCAGTTCTCGTAACCCACCTATATAATACCGTACCGAATCATGTCAGTTCGAAACAATTAAGTATGCTTACAACACTTTTTCTATCTTATATCAGTTTTCCTATTTTTTCGATTTTTTTGTTGTTAATAGCAGTTGTTTTTATCACGAATTTCCGTTTTCTATTTGCCAATTTTCTTCAGTTTTCCCCGAAAGAAATGAGTTGACCACAGATGAACAATTAGAACCGCTGTGTGTATAATATATGTCACATGCAATTGCATTGATAACATATTTTTTCTAACTAATCATCAACAGATCAGACTTTAAACTGCATGACTTAAGCGAAAAATGTTAAGTTGGGTTTGCAAGTTTTGTCAAACGGCTTACTTATAAAACAACAATATAGAAATAACGTTAATATAGACTACAACGGTACAGATGTTACTGGATAAAGGTAACGTCAGTATATACGTGACGTCAAAACTTTAGAAAAATCTATTTTATTATGCAATGAGTCCAATTTATTATACTTCATACTAAGAATGAACATCAGAAAAGATATTGAACGTGCTGACCGGTAAAATGATATTGTAGATAATTAAGTCCATTGCGTGACATCATGCAGTGTTAACGGTGTCATTATACTGCATAGCTGACACGTCCGTAGTAACATGAATGCTTGTAGGCGTAACAAACGGTCACTTCGCGTCATTCTAACGTCAGTACAGGTATAAATGTGGGGATGTTCATGCAGGGTGAAACAGATGGGCTGTTTAATGTCTTAACGTTGAGTAATAAGTAGCACATATACTTAGTGGTTTAGGGGAGTCATGCCAATTTCTAAAACAAAAACATTGTCCTTACATATTAAATGTGATATGATGCATTGCTTTTGTCTTATTTCCATGAAAAGAACATATATCTAGAGTTAAAGCGCGTTTATCTGGACGTAATGTTTAATGTTTAGCTGGACGTAATGTGTGTATCGTACATATGGCGTTATTTCAACACCACAGTTGAACAGATGTTCAGTATCATTCCTCATACATATTTAGTGCAGGAGCTATTTTTAATGACACTGAAACAAGTTTCAGTGGCAAGCTTATACCTTCGTTTACAATAAGTGCATGACAGTAATGACCAGATTTTCAGTGACATGACTGCACTTTCATACAAACATAACATGACAATTTGTAGCACATTAAACAGATTTTCAGTCGTATTTTATCTCAGAATTCTTATTTTGTATACAACTTCCGTTATCAGAATATAGCATTTCTAACAATCATATAACAAATAGACAATTTATTTATCAGTTGAACAAATGTAACTAATTACATATTACACATAGGGTAAAATTTTAAACATATTTAATTTTCTCATAACGGAAACAAATAGCTTAACCATTGTTTCATAGATATATGCATACTATCTAGATTTACAATCACATCATGATATGTACTACAGTAATAACTGAACAAAATTACAAAACAGGGCTTCTAGATATAACGAAGTTAACGAAGTTAACGAAGTCTTATGGTTGCAATAATGAAATGTTAATGCTGTTTTGCTTGATATGATTATAAATGTTTTTTATTATTCTCATAAGTGTGTCTTTTCGTTTCGTTGTCACTACCCTGGTAATTCTTTGAGGGCCTGGGATTACTTAAAATTGACCTAGATTTACAAAGCAAGTGTCTTCGATGAAGCAAATGACGCTTAACCTTCATGAACACTTGGTCTTATTTTCAAGGATATCAGTGTTAATATTTTCATTTGTTTGCCCAAGTCGTATCCACTTTGTGATCGAATTACGATTGTGTTGACACTTTGGTAATTTGTTGTGTTTTTTTCTCTCTAAAAGTTAGATAATATATTTCAAATCAAGCATTACTTTAACCACATTTTTGTAAACATAATCGATCCCTCTATTTAAAAAAAACAAAAACAAAAACTCGACATGAGTATGAAGATTGTTATAAATTATCCGGATGTTCGAGATAACCACAACCAGTAAGCATGTTTTGTATTGTAGCTCAAAAAAAAAATTGGTTTAAGTTGCATTTTGTCATCCATTTTGTAATATGTGCTGTTTTTCAATAAACTTTCTTCGTATACAAGTTTTAATATATATTTCTGTAAGGTTTCTTGGTCATGTGTTATATGTTTTTACTCGGGAAACTGTTCGATATTTGGATAAAAAAAAATCCAAAAACAGTATTTGGGTTATCTGCTAAATTTAGGAGTGGTACAGGACAGTTTTTACGAGTCCAGGCGTGCAGGGACCGGCTGTCTGATTTAGTGAGTAAAGGTATTCAGTTGATCCTAATTTGATACAAGACGGTTTTACTAAATCTCAAGTTATTATAATCAAATTAAACAAACTTCAAATGAACACCGATGAAGGATATTTTTCGTGTGCTTTACTGTGGAACTGCTCTCGAAATAAATACATATTGCAGTAAGTGTAGCATACATCCTTAAGTAGAATAAATGTACAATGCATGAGGTGAACAAATTGACATACCTGTGCTTGTTCTGCAGTCAGTGTAGTCGCCTGGTGTATTTATCCAGCGTTGTTTATGCACACGGTACATCTGAACTCATCCAGCTGAAAGGTAAATGTCCAAGATTGAGCTAAAACTCTTAGTAAATCATGTTTATTGTAAAAAAAAAATTGATGAACGAATATACGAATACAATCAAAAAGACATAGAAACATCGAAAATGTCGACTACTTTTAGCAAAAGCAAATATATACTGTTCATTATGTATGGAATCTGACATCCTATCCAATCAAACACAACGACATTGACACTTAACGTACAACAACGAAAGGTAGTCGTGTCTCACTGACGAGGTCGGTCACAGTGAATGTTGTCTTCACCTCGCACTGCATGGTTTAAGTGCGCACAAGGTATTGTCAGACTGGGTTTGCCAACGTCAAGGTAAAACCTGAAGTGTAACACACATGTACTCATTACTTATGCGTGTTTTAGGACACAACATCGTCGCTACGTGCTTTCCATTATAAACGCCAAAGCCATAGTAACGATCCAAGGACAGGTGTGACTTCCGTTTAGATTATTTTACTACTTACAATGAAATGGTAAAAGGAAGTACGGACATACCATCGACATCTTTCTTTTGTTGAAGGATTCGTACGCGATAAAAAGGCATATTGCCTTAGATATATTCTAATTCACGATTTTCAATGATGGTGTAAAGCAATGGAAATGTTAAAACTTATCTCTATTTCAGGGAAATACTCATTATGTAAAATAGATAACACATGGAATTGTTTTTATTTTGAAATTAAATTTTGAATAATGAAAAGATTGTGCATGCTAAGACATTTATTATGATTCGTACTTTAATGAGATTTTATAAGATTGAGGCAAGTGTTGCCATATATCGAAAGGACCGGATTTACATTTATAACATATTACCATACACGTATCTGTGGTGTGAACGGAATATTCACGTCTAAGTAGGCCCCGTCTGTAAAGTTTCTAGAACTGTAAACAACCTCCATCCAAAAAACAGATTTACATTTTCTTAGAAATATTTAATTGTAAAATTGGAACGAGAAAACAACTCAATGGGTTATTAAATGGTTGAAAAAATGCAACAAAATGCCATTTGTACAACCATTTAATCTCAATATCGAGGAAACAACGTGTATTACATTGAATATCCTCAGCAAACACAATCAATGATATTAATGATGATAATTAACCATAGACAGGAGATTGTTGTAGATTTCCCACTGTACTGACAAGTTTCCGGCCCTCTACTGTACACACAACGTATATTACATTGTATATCCTCAGCAAAGACAAAAAAAGGAATTCCTCAATACCAATACAAGAATCAATCGAAAATGCGGAAATTACTCGGGGAAAATTAATAGAAAAAAAACCCGGAATAACAATAACAATCGAAGAAATAAAACAAAGTGCACAATCAATGATAAGTAACCATAAGCAGGAGGTTGTTGTAGGTTTCCCATTGTACTGACAAGTTTCTGGTCCTCTACTTACTGCCTGAAGTACAGGTTATAGGTACACATAGCGTGTATTAATGAACAACCTAGTACATAAAGCATGATAATACAATAACCAGGTGTATATATATATATATACACGTGTTGAGCAATATTTGTACTTCTGTATAACACAATTGCTGTTGACAACCATTTGTATACAGTATGCACTTTAAAACGAATAATAAAGAATCATTTTACAAATTACATAGAGCGCTATATAAATATTGTACACTATTATTATTATGTAATATTTGATTGCTTCAGATGTATTTGCAAAAGAAAACAAAACGTAGACTAAACAAGGCAGACAAAGCTGCAAAGAGAATAGAAGATGCATTGGAAACGCCTACTTGGAAATGGTGCACAAAGAGACTATCGACAGGACAGCTACCTTATACTGTATGACAAGAAATATTGGTGGGTAGTTTCTTTCGTAGCTTAAAGCCATTTAGATTTTTCTTGGTACAAACTATCGTGTCTGAGGCTGAATTTTGTTCCAAAGGGTTAATTTAACATAACGTATCGGCAAATATCTTACACAAAATATTTTATTTTAAAAACGCCTATAATAATAAAACATATCATACTGATAACTGTTGAAACGCCTGTAAGAGAAATACAAACATGTTGAAAATTAGCGGTAATCTTAATAACTCATCATTACCTTGTGTCTGATATATGATTCATGGGAGTACAACAGTGGTATTTCTTAAGTGTTCCAGAATAGAAAAGTTGCAATCATGAAATTAATAATTTACGTATATAACTAAAAGTTGGGAAAATACTCTATAATCAATATAATACTAGCAGTGTCAAATATATTTGGTAGGCTAACATTTTATACATTTAATTATATATTAATGTAACGAAAGTAAAGACAACTTTTCCTCCGTGAAATGGGTTAACGGCATCCCCTGTCGTTAATCCCTTAATACTATTAATAATAGTAAACAGGTGGGGATAACTACAGTATATACGATTTGTTATCCTTTTTTTGGCAAATGTGTGTGTTTTACAGATTAAAATAGTTGTCACTTAAAATTAGTCTAACTTTAACAATATTTTAATATAAGCAATAATGTATTTTAAAAACGCATTTGGATGAAAATTCATGGTTATTTTTCACACGCTATTTAAAGACGATACCCATTTAGTCAAGAATAAATCCAGAAATCGCCCTGAAAAGAAAATGTTCTTTTAATCAGCAAAACACGTCCAATACAATCCTTCCATGGAACATCAATAAAAAAACCAGCTATACAGGTATAAGAACTTTATTTATTCCTATTGTTACCTTTTGTCAAATATTTTTTCTCACAAACATATTTATAACGGAGTTAGAGAAGAATTTTAAAATGACCGAAAGGGCTCCCATTCCTCAATTTCCATCTTAATCTTGATATTGTAATATGTTTTTCTAAGACCTCCCTTTTCAATTATTAACTCTATTTGGAGCGCCATAAACGGAGTTTCGATCAAGTTTTTGCACTAGCTGTCACCCATGTAACACAACATAACGGCACCGACGAGGACATAAACCAGGAAGATAGCGTGATAAACCCCCATCCTTTCTCCTCGTTTGGCAACTCTCCAGGTCATAAATGAGATTTTGGATCATACGTACAAAGTAAATAATAAACATCCTTGTTAATAAAATGAGATTCATACAATAACTACGTTTATATGTAAGTTGAATAAAGTTTGTACTTTAAATCCTTGTTGATTGTTACCCATCTTTTGTATATTAGAGTACTTCCAATATCATATAGGAAAAATACGTAAATATTGTATAATAGCATTATTAAAAATGTATTCATGAAGAAGAGCAAACATTAATCGCACCTAGAGTACAAGCCTCCAAACATTAGAAACATGCATGAGAAATGGCTATATAGAAATGGTGCATAGGTTGGAACAATGTATGTTTTGTGCATTGCTTATGATTGTAATGCTAGTTTTGCTCTTGAAAAGTACGTTTGGTATGGTAGAGTGTCATGTTATTATGTTTACTTGTGGTAGTTACCTGTTTGCTTCTTTCAAATTCAATCTTTTAAAATCATTTCACATCGGAAAATATTCAATATTTATTTATTCAAATCTAACAACCACCAAGATAAAGAATTTGTATACTACATCTTTGTTAATGAAATTTATTGAAATGAAAAGAACTCAATGAAATTGTCGAATTTGATTTAGAGCCGATTTCTGATCCTGCTTATTTCCAGATTCGGCAACAATGCATCATTCCCTTAAAACAACGATATAATACCAAAGTGTCAATAAAACTGTTATTCCCTTAAAACAACGATATAATACCAAAGTGTCAATAAAACTGTTATTCCCTTAAAACAACGATATAATACCAAAGTGTCAATAAAACTGTTATTCCCTTAAAACAACGATATAATACCAAAGTGTCAATAAAACTGTTATTCCCTTAAAACAACGATATAATACCAAAGTGTCAATAAAACTGTTATTCCCTTAAAACAACGATATAATACCAAA
>JAUMHH010057772.1:0-43669 GCA_032359455.1 Chlamys rubida
ATGTAGGAGGAGATTGCCGGACAAAAATCAAATACTGAAATAAACAAAGGGCAATAACTTTTGCAAATATTGTCGAACCAAAATTCTTTTAAGGGAGACACAACTTCATATCATGGTTATAATGTATACTAAGTTTTAAAGAGATCGGTCGAAAAATGTAGGAGGAGATTGCCGGACAAACAAAAGTTTACGCCGGCCGGACGCCGGACGGACGGACAACCCCATACCATAATACTCCCGTCAAATCTGACGGGCGTATAAAAACAAAGAGGACAGAAAAAGTGTGACGGAATGATTGATGACTATAGGAGGGAGACACGGCCATGGGGAGCAAGGGGCAATGGTGAAAGGAGGGCTGCAAGAGTAAGAATGGAGGATAGACATAAAGAGATGGAATGGGAGAGGTTTTGGTTTTTTTTCTTGTGTTTAACGTCCTATTAACAGCTACGGTCATTTAAGGAAGTACATGTACCAGGTTTTGGTGATGGAAGAAAACCAGAGTGACGGAAGAAAAACCACCGACCTGAGGCAAGTACTTGGCGACTGATCCACGTAGGTTAAACCTGCGACCAAGTGGTCGAGAGCTAATAATCGTAGAAGATAAATCAGGGAGAAAAGAAGCAACGGAGAAGGGATGCCTACAATCGAAAACAATGCAAGTAACCACAGAGAGAGAAAATGAGGTCATAGAGAGGGAACATGTGTATAGTAGAAGGAAAGGCGACTATAGAGATAAATACATTCAGTCACAGAGAGATGAAATGAGAGTTGATTATAGAGAGGACGGAGCTACTGAAGGATAGACGGAACCATAAAGAACAAAAGGAAAGGTGTCATTTAGAAGAGATCGCAAAGGTAAATAGTGAGTGCTATTGTTGAAAAAGGAGGTAAGCCATTGAAAGGGGGTAGGACTCAGACGGATACGGGTATATTAGCGACATCAATGGGCTGAGGGCATAAGGGGCTACAAATAATAAGGGTTGTGCATGGGAGGAGGGAAATCGCAACCATCATGTCATGGGAGGATAGGTGATGTAGAAGGGTACAGTTGGTATAGGAAGTAGCATTTAGCGGATTTTGACCACAGACAGATGAGAGTCTTAAGAGATGGGAAATGAGAACAAAGATAGTGTACCACTAAAACTGCCTTAAAGCATAACGAACTGCGGATCATGTGAATAGCATGTATTGCATTGTATTTTAAACAAACTGTTTGCATTTCCCTAGTAGTGATGATCTGTTCGTTCTTCTACGAAAAGATTCTTAAAGAGAAACGTGAATCAGTAACTGTTATGATTCTATGTCTGCTTGGACAGGATTCAAAAACATTTTGAAAAACGACGTTCTTATTACTTTTCCAACGTCATTCATGTGACGTCATAACCCTTCAACTCACTCCACTCTCCTTGGCCACACATTAGCTTTAAATAAAAGGACAATTTTGTTATTGGTAAATATGCGTGTACAAAGTTAATAAAACCGTCGACACGTTTCGATAACCGAACACAGAATATTTAAAACCGCAATATTTCACAGTAAATCATAAATTGCCGAGATTTATACGTGTAAATTGCGTTTCAACATTGCACTGGCAAGTTACATAACATATTCCTTCGTTCAGTGTAAAAGGATAATAAAAGTCTTGGGTAGGAACAAACAGGTTATCTACCAATCGTTGCACTTACATAATGATGGTACTTACTGACAACAACACGACCATCACAAGGCAAAAGCCTATGGAAGTACAGTAAAAATCTTGACAACAGTTTAACGATTTTGTTTGAAGTTATAATTGCAACTTAACAAGTACAATTTTAATACTTACTAAGTGCAGATACATATATTTAATGCTTAAAAGTAATCAATATTCTGTTTCCTGAAACTATAATCATCAATGCAAGAAACGTCTACAAGTTTTTTCCCTAATGCAAATATATGTGTTGGTGGTGTACAGCAGATGCATTCTATTGTGTAAGCATGTTTTCTTGGACAATCTATATATGTCAGTTTTAATACATGTGTTAATTATGGGGGAAGTTCGTAGTAAGGTTTTTAAACACAGAACTAACTGAAAACATAGAAACAATACAAAAGTATGGCTATGGTCCTGATCAATAGTATACACAAGCGGATTGAAATATTGGGAAACTCGATGCTTTCAAATTGATAGTAAAAGTTTTGATGTTCAACATCAGGAACGTATTTTCTAATGCCACAAACTCACGGGATTATAATTTCTAATAGTGATAACGATTTGATAACATTTACACTTAAATGTAAACATATATTAAGCATGAAATCATTATAGGAAGATGGTTCATTTACCGGAATATACTAAGTGTATCATTATGGTGAGATCGTTTGGAATGCGAACATAAGCCAACATCCCAAAATAAAAATTAATAAAAATGGATCGATGGAGGGATGGAAAAGATGACAACAAATGTACTCATAACAATATACCCATAGCATTTTATATATAGCAATATTTGCAAGAAAATGCTACTGCATTTCATTGGAGAGGTTTGCTCATATGCATTCTAAACAGGGCGAATTTGTGACAAATAAAACGGTCACTACATTTTTTAATATCATTTTTTTAAACTTACAAGTTATTGAAATCACTGCGTGAGCTAAGGGTCTGGCGGGACAAGTTGGTTAAGTGTGTTTTTATGTTTTTCTAACACAAGTAGCTCTTAATGTTAACGTCCTAGACACATGAGGAGTCATCAATGTCGGTATGGTATTGAGATAAAACAAATAATAACGTAAACGTTATGACATGATCATGCCTGATATTACTTCTACGTGACTAGGAATTTGTTAAAACCAGATCAGATTATTAAAAACATATCCTGAACGTTTCATCTATGACTATTTCATGATCTGTTTTTTTTAATAATGTACATGGAGAAAATATATATTTTTCAGAAATCAATTAATCATTAAACAACATGGTCTGAACAGCTAATAACAGTGTTACATGTAATATCGACAAGTCTTGGTTTCTTGAAAACAAATAAATTTCAAAACCTATCTCGTTTAATACGTGTATGAACATCAATAATCGGTCCTTGTTTGCGGGTTAAATTTATGTAATTTGACGTAGGTATGTTATATTAGTTTTGAAAATAAAATCCTGGTAACTTTCTATCCAAGAGTAAAATATTTTAACTATACAGTTGTCAAATCTACATATAACTGGTATAAGTGAATGAACGATTCATAGTCACTAATACACCTCCATTAGACACGCACATTACTTAATTGACATTACTTAATTGACATTACTTAATTGACAAACCATATCATAAAGCTATTTGCAACGCTGCGCTGGATCGTTTGATTACTATGTGCAGTAGCTGGTGTTCAGCTAACTTTAAAAATTAGCAAATGTTACTTACGTTTTAAGTCTTGGTTATGTAATTAAGTTATGGAAATAACATACAAATATAAAATCGAGAAATAAATAAAATGTTATAGACAACATATTTCTGCAGAGGTGATATCTAGAGATAATGATCACATCTTTACACTTTTCTCGTCAGATTAGGCATTATCAGATACCGATTAGTCAAATACAATTTTGTCTGATACATTTTAACAAATAAAGTTTTTTTCTGATAAAGCATTGTCTGATAAAGTATTTTCAGATAAGATTCGTCTTATGCAGATTAGTGAGAGATAAAGCATCGTCTGATATAGAATCACGTGATGAAGTATTGTCTGATAAAGCATTGTCTGAAATGCATGTTAGACACCAATTTGTTGTATAAAACTGAATTAGATTTGTCACATATAGCATTGTTTGAAAATCTTTGACAGAAAACACTATATTCCACATATAATTGTCTGGTAAAGATTGGAGAGATAACAAATTGTTTGATAAAACTTGGTAAGATAAAGCACTGTCTGACAAAAGCATTAGCAGATACCGATTTGTCAGATAAAAGTTTGTTTGATAATGATTTGATAAATAAAGCATTCTCAGATAATTATTTGATAAAACATTGATAAGACACCGTCTGATAAAAGAATGTCAGAACTGATTTGTCAGATAAAACCTTGATAAAGTATTGTAGGATAAAGCATTCACTCTTAAATCCTAATCTAAAGAGTCAACTGTTATATTCATGTTCATTAAAACAACCCTGCGTTGTAATTATTTTGTTATTTTCCATATTTTACATTCCTAAGTAACTTTCAAACCACCAACGTGACAACTTATTTATCAAGGATTTTTTTTCAGCTGAATTAACATCTTCCTAAACACTATCGAACCGTTCTATTCTTCGTTGCTCTTTCGTTTCATACATAAACATTAAAACTATATAGCATAATATGTGAAACTCCGTATAGATAAAAAGAGAGAGGTAAGCATAAATGTTGTGTGATACAAGAATATCTAATCAAAATATGTGTCAGTAGATTGTGCGAAATCATACGAATTATAATGTACCGCAAGACAGTGTAAAGACATAGTGTAGCAATATATAGTTGTACAATTACCGGAAATGGATGATAGTATTTTCAATAATTATTGTGTACTTCATTATTTAATCTGAGTATTATTAGTACACTAAACAATCCATTCAATTGCATTACTTTATAAACAAACCAATATCACTATGCAATTAAATTCAACATTTATCATTTCAGCAAGAATTCATAGCCGCGAAAGTAAACTATTTCAGAAGATGTCGTTATTTTCAATGTCACCAAATATTCACATAAATATAGATGTGTTCTGTTTGGTAATGTTTCACAGAAAATAAATTCTATTGCTTCTTTTATTATTATAGCTTCTCATTTTCAGAACGCATTTGTTGCTAAAATGAACACAGTATACAGCAATTATACTACATTTATGTTCAGCTTCAGATACTGGAAACTGATTATCGAATAGTTCTGCTCTTGCTTTTTGGTAAATGACAGCTGATTATCGAATGACTATCGAGTGATTGATATTCCTTAATCTGATTTCAAAACCTTTGGCGTTGGTAAAAAAAGAGCTTAAACTAGTCATAGCATGCAGTTATCATAAGATCACAGTAGGACGTCATGTGAAAAATGGTTTATTTAGTTCAAATCTATCTCGACTCAGGCGTCAAAAATATCTTGGAATGTATTTGTGTATTTTCAATTTTTAAGTACTATAATTCCGTCCTCCAGTACACCATTCTCCAAACTACGAAAGAATTCGAAGACGATATATATCTGACATTTATATAGTTTATTACATTGCGTTTAAGTTTATTCATATACTTCCCGATCGGTCTTCAGCTCATTAGACATATGAAACCGGAAGTGGCAGCAATATCATTATCTTATATAAGTGAAATGTTCGGAACAACTCCGAATTTCAAAAAAAAAGGATATGTGCGGTCAACTAGTACACAGTTTGGAATGAGCCAATTGAAAAAATGTAATACTTGTACTGTCTACTAAACAATGCAATCTTCAACACAATGAAGATATTACATTAAAGAGTATCTTCTGTTTACCCAAGAACTGTGAAATTATTGTTTCCCTGCATTATCTGCCTTGCATTTTCCCCAGAGTTCTATTTCACTGGTAAAAATATAGACATATGAAGCTCGACACAAACCAATAATGCAACGTTTTGTAAACGTTTCATAAATATTATCATCTTACAAAATAAAAACAAAATGAATAACTATTATTTTTTTGTGAATATCAATCTCGGTATCATTTCTGTATTTCATTGATGAAACATTTCTCGGAGAGTATCTCGAAATGGCGACATAGAAATCAGGAATCAGCTCAAACAAATATTGTCGATAAAACAGCAAGTGTCGATGAGAAAGCAACAGATGTCGGAAAGTCAACAACAGATGTGACATCAAATAAAAGGAAAAAGCATAACGAAACCTCTGAAAGAATACAAATCATCATTTCTTCCTGGAAATGTTGATTTATGAAGTGTGCGAAAACAGCTTCCTTGTGACAATTAGTTTCGTAAAAAGCTAATACATATTGAAAGGATTTGACACAGCCAATAACCAAAGTCTAAAACAAAAATTACATTACATTTCAAAGAACAGCATAATATACAGCACAACTGCAAATAAAATGTTTCTTCCTAAACCGTCCCCATGATTAACAAATATCTATCTGCTGATTCTCAAGAAATGTTATATTTCACATCATGCAATCAACAACCGCACAAAAGAGTTATCGTTTATAATCACTAGCAACGTAGCTATCTCATTGTTATATACAAACGATTATTATTACTGTTTATATTGTTGATGTTGTATGTGGGGTACTATAACGGTGCCAAGACAAACATGATCATAACATCTGGTAAATATTATCATTGTCGTGTGTACAGTTATTTAAAAGGTGTGAGGAAAAGGAAATTATGATGAACCTCGTGGTATCGTGTCATCATAAACGTTAACCAACATAAGTGTTCCCTATAATTATCGAACAATGTGTCTTCAAAAAGAGATGAAGGAAAGCAGGTCTACTTCAGTGTTGTATCGTATGTTGAGTCAAGAGATTTCCTTTACAGATCAGTTACCGTATTTTATCAAATAAAAATAAAATAGTATATCTAACAATATTACACTAGAACTCTTGAGCAGGATCTTTTACCCTATCGTATCCTTTGAAATCAACCTAATGAATGGATGTCATTTCGTGACTACAGTGCTAGACTATGATAATATAAATAATACCGAAATTGGATATCATTTATAGAGCACAATACAGTCATTCGCGAGACAATAATGAGTACATATTGGTACTTTGTAAAGAGAGCTTCCATATGACCTCATTTCCCATTTTACTAAGAATTATTAAAATTCATCAAATGAAACTGCAACATTGTAACAAGTACATAGTCATAAACGGCACTTTCCTGCAATCCTAGTTAATAACTGTATATTTATACATGTTATTGATAAAGTAAAACGAAACAAAAAATAGCATGTCGAATCATAAGTTAAGGATAATAAATATATAATAAAGTTAATTAACACCTTAAATACCCAAAACGATATATAAAGACATACCCAGCGTTGGTTACATGTTAAAGAAATAATGAAATCGTATGCACGAATTTAAAATGTAGATAGAAAAATAAATAATTACTACTGGAAATTTAGTCATCCTTGTTATCAATAAACAGAAATCGGTTTTTATTGGCAATAATATAACAATTACTTTACATTTATGTGAGTAGATTTATATGAGTGACGTCAAAATTAGTATTGTAAATTCTCAGTAATAAACCAGCTGGTTTTATGTGATCTGTTACTATCCAGAATATCCTATTCCACTAACACCACACTGTGGTGCCCCCAACAGTTTATGTGCCGACAGGGTCATTAGTAAGCCCCGTAGACCGTTTGACAGTAATTGTCACGGTATAGACGTCGACAAGGATCTAAAACATCAAAACAATACTAAAAATCACATTCTTTTTTCATGGCTATCATGGTATAAATGAACATCACGATAAAGAGATTTCTTCCTGGTATTTAAACTTGAGATAACAAATACTCACCTGAAATGATAAGAGTCCACTTCATGCTTGTTTTCATTCTGCACTTTTTTAATTTGAACTCGTATGGAATTAATTACCCGCCAAACGATATGTCGTCTGCTGACTTTCGTCCTGTTCGCTAGGGATGATGGGCTATGTCCATCAATGACTCGTCTTCTTCTGTTATCAATCGCTGAATAGCCTAGGGGGTGCTCAGAAGGAAAAAAACGAAGATGACTGCAGGTATATTTCCTCTGTGTGTGTGACAGTAAGGTGCTTGACATCAGTGATTCGTTGAAACGTTCAACACTTTTTTCCCAATAATATTCCTTAGAGTTTATAGGAAGCTGAACTAAACACACTCGATTGTATTATTTCCTTACTGCCGCCAGTGTCGACCACAAACTTTCCCGCTCTCCATTTGTTTATCCAAAGTAGCTTCACAGACATTGACTTACGCTGCACGCCACCTGAAATGTAAGAGTGTATTCTCGACGAATTTGAGGAAAGCAATATACACCGTTTCTTTTTCCGACTTAATTTACCCTTTGATGTACAATCGTTTATAAGTTGTTACTGTCAAATACTGACACCTACACACAAACATAGAGGCTATCGATGCTAACCAGTTTTTTCGTTTGCGATGGAATTCATCTAACTGAGTTTTAGGATATCTTTTGTAATATAGAGGGAAGCCAATTTACTTGCGTGAATGCGACTAGCTGCCTTAGTGTCTCCTGGATAAGACCAAAATAATAGTCGCCGTCGGTGTCCCTCTCCCGTATTGTTGATAGGCTGTGGCCACGTGCTGGCGCTGAGCAGACGGTCATGAATGCTAAGTTTATTTTCAATTGACTGAAATCTCCAGGATTTGTTCTGGATAAATGACTACCGATTCATACAATTTGTTACATCAAAATATTTTCCATTGAAGAAAAAAATCGGGAAAAATTATAGTTATTTTTCTGTATCAAACACTTTGAATACTTGTTAGTATTTATTTCAAAGGGAGTGAAACTTGTAACGCCCACAGTATATCAGGCGCTTGTAAAGACAGACGTGTTCATAAACGTAGCTTTGAATCTGAAAATCTTTCCCCTTAATGGGCCGATACCATCTACAATTACGCTGATCATAGCCACTAATCTGTCGACTAACACGCCAGCGCGCGGCTACACTTGTACACAGTAACCACACAATGGGTCATCAACTCACTCACTAAAGGTAAGCTCCAAGATCAATTCTCTACGGCGAAATGTTTTATCCATTTTTATGATCTTTGGAATCTAAAAATATACTGTTTTCAACTTAAGTCTATTATACATCGCGTTGATTGACGTAGCTATAATTGAGAAGAAATTTATTCATCCGCTTATCATAGACTTGTAAAGTTGTGGCAAAACCTACAGTATTGAATAGCCGGGGTTTAGGGCCAACAAACCATTAATGTCACACGAAATGCTTTGAAACCAGTAATATACTTTATGTTTGAATTCCGTTTGTGAGTTAACAGCAAAGCTAAATGATATTACATCAACTTAGGAAACCGACCGACGTGGTATCTTGGGATAGTTTTAACAAGGACAGATTGAATTTCATTGTTTTCACTTGTAGTTAATTTTCACAAACTTTAGTTAGGAAATGAAAAACAATTTAAAGATCCGTTATTGTTAAGGATATCTTTCATCTTGAGAGTATACTGCCTTTAGCAATATTTTATGTACAAACGGCTTAAACACCGGTCGGCGCTGCTCGTGAGTTGAGTACACCAACCTGGTTCGGTGTCTATACTTTGTTATGTTTAAATGTTCATTTTCAATTTGCTGCCTTGCAGAATGAAATGGAATTTAGATTGATGTTCTCGGTAAAAAATTATGCTATTCACATTGTATTACAGAAGTTAGGTGTAGGTAGACGTTTTTTACTCAAATATAATCAACAACTGTCGTAAAATGCGCTTTTCATTACTGAATACGTTAAAACAAAATTAATTTATAGCAAAAATAAATCTAAAATAACGAAAAAACGTCTCACTCTGGAATCAGTACCACTTACCTTTTCTGTGCTACTTTCTGTACAAAACTCGTTGATTTAAAATCCAATGTTACAAACCACCACTGATTACAGTGCCGTCGTATTTAAAGGAAATAAAACAGAGAATTGCAGATTACAACCGATGGCGAAAAGTGTCAAACGGAACCTCCATAAATAACAGTGTTCCACGCCAACCAATACAGGAAGTGCTGAAATTCCAGTTTTCTAGAATTATCCATGTTTCTTGCGAAAATCAATTTAGAAATGAATTACAACTTTATATACTGTACACGTACATAATTATTTCAAATAACAATATAATGTTTTGTATATTATACCTTCTTTCTCATTTTACATCCAGGTATAGCAATTGGACACATTCCGGAATACGACACCTAAAATTATCACTTTTTAAACAGTCGTTCTTGACTCAATCAAGACAAAATAGACGAACACATTAAAACTCGATTCAACGTTTTTTGATCATTTATATATCACTTTTAAATAAAGATCAATTAAAAACGTGTATGCAAGTATTGATCCGTGTTACTAGTGTTCGGGAGAGACTTAAACACGTGTACTAAAGCGATACAAGTCTCATGTGATACTCCTCCAAGCGTCCGTTCGAACAATTCTTTTGAAATTACGTTCCCTGATAATGCGACTGTTTGACATAAGAAGTAAAAACTCGGTTCACACCGCTATGTTGGGCAAGATTGTATGACCCCTTAACCTCTTACGGAGCAGTAGTTAGTGTATCCTCGATACTTGGGAATGGCCGAAAGCAACAAGATGTGTCCACGATAGTAGGGGAAACCTTTACACAGATCACTGATTGACTTGGTGTCTCGTCCTGTAAGTATTGTCAGCTTAACACGATATATGTCAAAGCGTCACCAAACATACATATTTGTAAACATGTAATGCAACAATCAGTTAATAGTTTGCATATAGTGTAAGGTCGAATCAAGTGGATTAAGAAACATTAAGTTGATATATAATAATCCGTCCATTGATACGTTATGTAGGGTGTTTTGCTGACTTGACATGAGTCGGTAAATGATCAAGAGATGATCTAGATCTGTTGGAGGTAATTACAGAAGTAAGGCGACCCTGGCGAATAACGGGACACTTATTTCACATGAGTACAGAAACCGTCAATTCATGATACAAATGGCCGATTACACACTTCAGAATAACAGGCAGAGGGGAGAGGAAAACATCTCAATGTTTTTGTCTTTTTGTCTCGGAATAATTTGTATAATGTCAACATGACTATTTAAACATTTGACTGTGGAGGTTCTCCCCGGACACTTTGAGAGCAAGCATTATGTTAACAGAGTTTAAATGGACTTGAGAGATGAAAGTGGCTAATTCACGATAGCATATCTTAGTATCTACAAGTACGGATCGCACTCAGCTTTCCCAGGCATTTAAAGGCGAGACATATCCTAAACACATGTAACCCCAGATACACAGAACTGTGACACTGGAGTGAAGTATTATATCTGCTATCTTTGTTTTGTACCTTTGTTTTTACCCCCTCTTCAACTTGTATATGTTTGATCAAAACCTCTGCCGTTTTATGATTGATCTGCTAGTTGATAAAAGGGAAAAGTTTGATAAAATGTGTGTTCATTTATAGTTCTGTAAAAAATATATAATGATAAATTGCAAAATCATTTTAAGATGAAATGACGACGAATTATTTACTTGCACAAATATCTAAATCTAACTAATAATTTAGTAATAAATTTGATGTTATAATGTTTGTAAAAAAATGAAATCCATTGTTTTTGTTTTGTCATTGGCGTTGAAAATACTCTGATGTTTAAAGTCAAACAGTAAATATTTGTACTCATAAACGATAAATACCAATCAGATGTAAAAGTTCAATCAAGATATATATAAATATGAGGTTCATAGACATATATGTGATTTATGTTTATTCATAATTGAGGAGAATAGCCTTGCTTACAATATAAATGGAAGATTTAAAATTGCCTCGAATATAATATGCATCTGCTGCATTTATGGACATGTACATTTTAGGGGTTATCGTTATACGTGTTTACACCAAAAACCTTTAACAATTCAAAAAGTCGTAGATAAATGTATTAAGTCGCCTCGCCAAATCATGTAGTGGAATCATCGTTATCGCAGGCCATATCATTGCCAACAAGAAGACGCTGTCATCGATATCCCCCGCTCGCAGTGCAAAATTCATTGAAAACATGAAGCGTAAAATATGGGTCAAAATCAGCATCCGCAATATGCATTCAGTAGAGCAACCCTAGATACACAATTGATGCAAGTATACTCTAAATATCACTTGTAGTAGGCAAAATATGAATGAGAGAAATTCTTCTTAATCAGGTGCATGAACGAACGGACGGACCTCATTTCTATATCCCCTTCCACCTCGTTGAGCGGGGGATAAAAACTCGTTTGAGACGAGTTAAGATGTTCTTGCACATCTGCCTATGACATTCAATAGGTGTGTCCTTTCGAAATAATTCATAACAATTATCATCATGATGTGCTGTTTCGTCTTTTTCTTTGTTGGGTCAATCATATCATTTATAAAGAAGAATCGAAGTCGGCTATACTTGCGTTGTTGTATATTAATGTTAAGGACAGGAATGATAGAGTTCATTCATCCTATTTGTTAAGCCGTTATATTACTAATGGTAGATTGACTAGATCAAACATGTATTTGTGTTTGATATAAGGTTAAGTCTACAGAGTTTGAATCGGATATTGGAAAATACACTTAAGGGGAAAATATCAGTGACAAAAACTAGCTCATGCTCCTCTGCAGTGTGTGTCATATACAAAGCTGAGTCATTTACGGGATGTAAAATGGATGTAGCTTTTCTTAAAAATTAAACTAAAAACAGAAATGTCATCAAAACAATGACATGACATCCTTGGAAGTGAAAAGAAATATTATTTCATAAATATATATCCCATGCCTACTGTTGAATTGACCGTGTTTTGACTTTTCAGTTTAAAAGGGAGCTGTGTTCGTAGACAGACATGATTTCTCGTAAGTACAAATAATTCTGTTGCATTTTGTAAAATGGTCCAAGCCAAAGAATCCTCAACGTTACCTATTCTTACAAAAAAGTCTTACGGGTTTTCTTTTGAATTGGACAAATTCGGGGAATATTTTTTTATTTTTGTATCAAGGCGTGCGATTATCAGTAAATGTTAAGTGTTGTCTCCCATGCTAATCATTTCATTGACACTATAGAAAAGGAGAGAAAAATCCTTTCATTTAAATTATAGAAAAGGAGAGAAATAATGTTTTATAGAACGCAGAAAAAACATGTTGAAATACAGCGTCGATATGACAAGAATAAACAGGAACTGAAAAGACGCCAAAACAAAGGTAACCATGGTGAACCAAACGCGAAACCATTTGGTGAGACAGGTTAAACTGTTAAAATGGAAAAAAAGAGATATAACAGAGCGTCAACCTAGATGGAGATATTAGACCTCAAAATTGATACGAAGAGACATCACCAAGAGCTGAGGTGACACCAAAACAAAAGGAAAGACAACTTCAGGAATTGTGCTGACGACATGACAAACCAAACCACAGGAAAACAACAACAGGACCTGAGACTAAAATAGAAAAAAAGACAATAGGAGCTGAGGTGACACCGAAAAAGGAAAACAACATGGGCATCCATAGGTGGCAACTTCCATGATGTCTCCCGCCAAACCCGAGGTACCTAACTATCTAAAGCTTAGTGAGGAAGTCCTCAATAGACACTTCTTTAAATATTAGGTCAGAATGATCCTTAAACTTTTGTTATGAGCATATGCTGTGCAGAAGCGGTTTCAGAGATTTGACAATAATGTTGTGTCGGAATATTACATCTCATAGGAGTCGTTCTACTTATAGTGCGTATGGAATTCAATGAGGTAAACCCTAAAAAAAGATAATCTTCAACTAGATAGATCATCACTTGACGTTTCGGTGTACGGAAGAAAGTGACCACATGATAAGTTTTGTTTGCATAGAAACGGGCGTAGTAACTATTGATTATCTTAAAATGAAGCGTTAGTGATTAACTTGAGTTGTTTTAGTTATCGTTTCCGGTCATTGTCATTCTGTCTGGTTTACAGCCAATCAGAAACCATTGTCACTTTCTGTAAAAGATAAAATATTTTCTTGTAAATGGAAAGTGCCGACGGTTTCCAATCGGGTTAAGGCGTCATAGGGAGAAAAATAGGAAACTTTTGCTTTGAAATTCGAACTCAAAACACAAATAGTAAGTATAGTAGATGCTATCCTACAGTATTAGAGAAATAGGAGATGTGATTTTTAAGAAATCATTACATGAATATGAAACTTTATTTTACATGGTAAGCAACTCAATTACCAAAATTGAGATAGGGTTCATTGGTGGAAAACATAAAAATCAATGTTATTAAGTCGAATACGTTCTAGGGGTTTTCGATTTATTTTATGTTAAAACTACCTTTATGGAAAACTATAATGCACTAATCATTGAGAACGAAATTCATGGTACAATTGATTCTTCTTAGTCTAAAGGTGTATCTATTGTGATGAAACATAACTGTAGGTTATTTTTAATTTTGTAATGGCAATCCTCCTTATCCATATCATGAATAAAGCGTAGAATGAACCCTCTTTAGTAGAAACCCCTGTGTAAGTAGTGAATTGATCTAGCGAATCTATCGTGAAACGTCTGGAGTAGCGAACCTACCGAAGCATATAATAATACATCATTTTTTCATCTGAACCAAATATTATTTCCAAGTATGGAAAAAAACAAGTTTTGATCATTTTGTATTGTCGAAAGTTCAGAAGTACCTCAATATCCCCTGTCACATAGTTTATTCTCCACATACTATTTAAACTTATTCTCGATAAGGGAATGTTTATGAACTGACTAAAATTGCTCAGTTAGTGCGGAAGGTTTGCAAATTAATGGAAGCACATAATTTGTTTACAGTGTAAAACGATATCTTGGAGAACAAGAAAAAATGGAAGTGCAAATCACTTGATCATGGTAAATATTTAAATGTAATAAGTATGCTAATATTGTTATTGAAAGCGAAGCATATAAGTAACAAAAAAGTATTGACATAACCTTTAAAAGAGTGAATAGCAATAAACGGGGAATGGTGCTTGATTTACTCCGACTGTCTCCTACAAATATCGCCGACTGTCGATCTCGGAGTGGGCGCACCTGTTAAAGGGATGGATCCCAAATTGTCTGTCCTAATGAATTATCAATAATTAACAGTGAAAGGAAATTAGACTGGCGAGTAATCGTCACGAGGACTTGTCTAACGCCAGCCCTTATTGACATTTCTGGCGGTCTGACCCTAGTTTGCGGTTACCGTTCAACGAGCGGATGGGTTCAAGTGGAATTGGACACACGCAATGTGTCATTGGGTGCAGACTTTGTTAGGTAATTCTACAGCGTATTATACGGGTTTAGTGTCTATGAAGAAGCTTTATGGTCACGTGACCACCCGTACGGAATTTACGAGGTACTGCAGCCCAACGCGAAGATATATTCGTTTTGAAGAAAACGATGAAATATTGCCTATGCAATATTTAAAATTCACTATTCAATCATTTCATAGGTTTACGATATTTCAATCTTTTGCTTGGTACTAGCATCCTTAATAATGAACGTGAAATGGATGTCAAATTTCTCTCCAGCAATTGGCTGCAATATTAGTAAGGTGATTTCTTGCTTGTTTGTTTGCTTGCTTGTAAGCTTGATTGCTTGATTGATTGATTGATTGAATGAATGATTAATAGATCGATGGATTGATGGGTTGAAAATGAAGACAAGAAATATTACGGTAGGAAGCATAAAGAAAAAACCACTCAGATCACTTTATCAACTTTATAGTAATGTATCTGTATTGAAATTCCTTTCATCATCAATGTTCTGTTCTTGTTTGTCTTACATTGTACATGTCAGTCTTACCTGTAACTGTTACCTGTAACTGTTACCTGTAACTGTTACCTGTAGTATCAGAACGTGTGTGACTGCACACCCCATCAACCACATTAAGTTGGTAGTCAGTACGTAGGATATGAAGAGTGAGCTTTGATATTAATCCCACGTCCCAACTTCATACGATGTTAAAGATTTTGACATTAAACAAAGAAATCGACACCTCTTGAATGATTGAAATGCACACTCGTACATAGAATTGTTCTTAAGGGAAATGTACACATAAATGTATTGATTGATATATTAAGAAATCCATACATTGCTGTATACAATAAATATATTGAGGCTATCGACACATTACTATATAGATTAATAGATGGATAATCTGCACACTCGTGTATACGATTAATATATTGAGGTTTTTCACGCATTTGTATGAAAATTAATGGATGGGAAATCAAAACACTCGTGTATACGATTAATATATTGAGGTTTTTCACACATTGGTATGAAGATTAATGGATGGGAAATCAACACACTCGTGTATACGATTAATATATTAAGGTTTTCCACACATTGGTGATGAGAAATCCACACACTCGTGTATAGGATTAATATATTGAGGAAATCCACAAATTGATATAAACGATTATTAAATTGGAAATCAACACACTTGTGTATAGGATTAAAGATATTAAGGAAATCAAGACATTGGTTTATATGATCAGTTGATGGGAACGCGTTGTATACTACAGTGTAAAAACGTATTATTGTATTGGGGAAATCCAAACACAGATGTAAAAGTTTGATAGGTAATGGAAAAATTAACATACACATGTATATACGATTGATCATTTGGAAGGGTAAAGCCACACACTCTTATTACATCCCTTCTATTGCCACGCTCATGTCTATGATTGATAGGTCGAGTCAGCAAACGCGTTTAACAACCTTTTGTTTAATGTGTAGACGCACGCAAATATATAGGTCCTAGGTGTACTCGCGGTTTTTCAGATGTCACAAAAATGCTATTTTGCGATAATTTTGTCAATATATAATGTTTGATAAAAAAAATACAGAAAAGACCTAAAGACAGATAATTAATCAAGTTATAATGGTTTAAAATATTAAAAAAAAAATAATAGAAAGGCTGAAACATGTGTACTGAATTACCTGGAAATTTCAGACCTCATATATCAAGTAAAGCTAGGACAGGTAAATGGGAGACATGCTAGAAGGATAATCATTGTTTGCCTTGCTGATTGCTATCTACGGTATGGTAATTTCTATGATATATTCCTTATGTCATACCTGCATGGTATAACCTCTAGACGCACTCTGCCAAGTCTGATCCACTAGCATGTCCTTCATCCTCCACCCAAGTGTAAAACACAAAAATGTTAAGAACCATCGAACTTATGTTCTTATAGTGTTTAACAACTTCGTTTACTTTGTTGTGCTTCACTTGCAAAGAGTAGATTTTTACTATCGGCGTTTTTTAGGATCAATTGAGTGAAACCTCAACTTATTTTTTATTACAATTTATGTATTTCCACTTTAAATGCATTTTCAAAGGCTAGCATTAACAAAATGTATCTTCAATAATTTGTTCCCATTATTATGTTTTATATACCCCCATAACCTACATAACCTGTGTGATATGTCCCCATAAACTACATATTCTGTCTGATATACCCCAATTAACTACATATTCTGTTTAATATACCTAAATTAACTACATGATCTTTTTGATATACCCCGATATACTTCATAATCTGTTTAATATACCCAAATTAACTACATATTCTGTTTAATATACCCAAATTAACTACATATGCTGTTTAATATACTCAAATTAACTACATATTCTGTTTGATATACCCCGATATACTACATAATCTGTTTAATATACCCAAATTAACTACATATTCTGTTTAATATACCTAAATTACCTACATGTACATATTCTGTTTAATATACCTAAATTAACTACATGATCTGTTTGATATACCCCAATTAACTACAGAATCTGTTTAATATACCCAAATTAACTACGTATTCTGTTTGATATACCCCGATATACTACATAATCTGTTTAATATACCCAAATTAACTACATTTTCTGTTTGATATACCCAAATTAACTACATATTCTGTTTGATATACCCAAATTAACTACTTACATGTAATCTGTTTGATATACCCCGATATACTACATAATCTGTTTAATATACCCCAATTAACTACATATTCTGTTTAGTATACCCAAATTAACTACATAACTTGTGTGATATACCCAAATTAACTACATAATGTACATATTTTGTTTGATATACTCAAATTAACTACATAACCTGTTTAATATACCCCATTTAACTACATAATCTGTTTAGTATACCCCAATAACCAACATTACCTGTTTGATATACCCCAATAACCTACATATTCTGTTTGATATACCCTAATTAATTATAACTACATATTCTGTTTAATATACCCGAATTTACTACATAATCTGTTTAATATGCCCTAATTAACTACTTAATCTGTTTGATATACCCCAATTAACTGCATATTCTGTTTAGTATACCCAAATTAACTACACAACTTGTGTGATACACCCAAATTAACTACATTATATGTTTGATATACCCCAATTAACTACATAACCTGTGTGATATACCCCAATTAACTACATAACCTGTTTGATATACCCCAATTAACTACATATTCTGTTTGATACACCCCAATTAACTTCATATTCTGTTTGATATACCCCAATTAACTACATTATATGTTTGATATACACAAATTAACTACATATTCTGTATGATATACCCGCATTTACTATGTATTATGTTCGATGTGTTCCCATTAACTATATAATCTGTTAGATGCGTCCCTATTAACTTCAAAATCTGTTTCCTTAGCCCCCATAATGACTTCTGAGAGGTGTTACTGGCAACTCTTCAGAACATTGTTAACACTCACAACAAACACGAAAAAAGAAAACAGAACTGAATTTATTTGTTTGTAAAACACGATGTTTTTTATATTCATCGAATATATTTATATACACGCCCAAGCGACTTTTGCCCTCGGCCTAGATTGATCATCAGGACGGAAAACCGGGCTGTCGATGGTTATCCCTGACCATGTAGTAATAATAGTTCTTCTATTAGTTTATGGTTTTAGCTCCTCATTATATGTGATTTTACTCCTCCGCTGATGATTCCGCGTCTTCAAATTAGAACCTCATGATTATTAGTAAAATTTTAGTACAAAGTTGATGATCACACAAAAATATCATATGATACCACAGGAGCCACAGTTGCCGAGTTGTTAGCCCTCGAACACGGTCGCAGGTCCGACGGATACGTGGGGCAGCCGTCAGGTAATAAAGTACAGACAGCAGGTCGGTTGTTTTCCTCCGGGTATTCCTGCTTTACTCGACACCAAAACCATGAACTTTTTTAAATGGCCATAGCTATTACTAGGACGTAAGTAACAAAATAACCATATGATACCACACTTCTCATTAAATGAATCAACAATCCTCAATAGATGATTCTAAACGTCTCAGTAGATGATTCAACCCTCCTGGGAAGATTACTACTCAATCTTTAGAAAATGACTCCTCAATCCTCAGTAGAGGATTTATAAACCCCTTGAAAGATGACTCCTCAGTCCTCGGTAGATGAGTATAAACTCCTCAGTAGATGATTCCACACTTCCCAGTAGACGATTCCATATTCCCCAGTAGACGATTTAACATTCCTTAGTAGACGATTCCACATTCCGCGGTAGACGATTCTACACTCCTCAGTAGATGATCACACACTCCTCAGTAGATGATTCAACCCTCCTCAGTAGACGATTCTACACTCCTCAGTAGATGATTCCACACTCCCCAGTAGACGATTCCATATTCCCCAGTAGACGATTTAACATTCCTTAGCAGACGATTCTACATTCCTCGGTAGACGATTCTACACTCCTCAGTAGATGATTCTACACTCCTAAGTAGACGATTCTACACTCCTCAGTAGACGATTCTACACTCCTCGGTAGACGATTCTACACTCCTCGGTAGACGATTCTACACTACTCAGTAGATGATTCTACACTCCTCAGTAGATGATTCTACACTCCTAAGTAGACGATTTAACATTCCTTAGCAGACGATTCTACATTCCTCGGTAGACGATTCTACACTCCTCGGTAGACGATTCTACACTACTCAGTAGACGATTCTACACTCCTCAGTAGATGATTCAACCCCCCTCAGTAGCTGATTACACACTTCTAAGTAGACGATTCCACACTTCTAAGTAGACGATTCCACACTCATCTGCAGATCATTCCTCGCTCCATAGTAGAAATCGCACTCCACAGTAGAACATTTCACACTCCACAGTAGACGATTCAAAACTCCTCAGAAGATGATTCCACACACCTCAGTAGATGATCCCGCACTCCTCAGTAGAACATTCCTCGCTCCATAGTAGACTATTCCGCACTCCACAGTAGATGATCCCGCACTCATCAGTAGAACATTTCACACTCGACAGTAGACGATTCCACACCCCACAGTAGACGATTCCACACTCCTCAGAAGATGATTCCACACTCCACAGAAGCCGATTTCACATTCCTCAGTAGACGATCACACACTCCTCAGTAGATGATTCCGCAATCCTCAGTAGAACATTCCTCGCTCCACAGTAGATGATTCCATTCTCCTCAGTAGATGATTTCAAACTTTCCATTACGTGATTCCACACTCCACAGTAGATGATTCCACACTCCTCAGTAGATGATTCCACACTCCTCATAAGATGATTCCACACTTCACAGTAGATGATTCCACATTCTGCAGTAGATACTGCCTCAATTTTCAGTAGACGATTCCACACTCCTCAGTAGATGATTCCACACTCCACAGTAGATGATTCCAAACTCCTCAGTAGATGATTCCACACTCCACAGTAGATATTTCCACACTCCTTAGCAGAGCAGATGATTCCCCACTCCACAGTATATATTTCCACACTCCTCAGTAGATGATTCCACACTCCTTAGCAGAGCAGATGATTCCACACTCCACAGTATATATTTCCACACTCCTCAGTAGATGATTCCACATTCCTAATTAGATGATTCCTCACTCCTCAGTAGATGATTCCACACTCCACGGTAGATATTTCCACACTCCTAAGTAGATGATTACACACTCCTCAGTAGACGATTCCTCACTCCTCAGTAGATGATTCCACACTCCTCAGTAGACGATTCCACACTCCTCAGTAGATGATTCCTCACTCCTCAGTAGATGATTCCTCACTCCTCAGTAGATGATTCCTCACTCCTCAGTAGACGATTCCTCACTCCTCAGTAGATGATTCCTCACTCCTCAGTAGATGATTCCTCACTCCTCGGGTAATGATTCAACACTCCACAGTTGTTGTTTCCACACTTCTCAGCATATAAGTCTTCACTCTAAAATAGATTATTTTACAATCTTCAAAAATGCTCTATTGATGATTCCCCATGACTCAGTAGATCGTTCCACACTCCTCGTCACATGGTTCCACAATTCGCAGTAGACGATCTCGTTTGATCAATAAATTAACACATGCCCTTTAAAAGAGGTTCCCACATTCATCGGGAAATGACCGTGCATTTTTCAGTTTTAAGATTACACATAATTTTGCACTAAGCATTGTGATAATGATAACGCACCCCTCTGCACCCCACTTGATCCCAACTACACCTTCTGAAACCTGAAACTACTTCACTGTCACCACATCATTAATACAGTGCTCGGCGAGGGACGACCTGGAGAAATTTTCAGCATGCTTCTTCACTGTCAACCGGCTCGCATTAACGAAATAATAGTTTTCAGCACTACGGCTATTAAATAATATCACCACATGTAGTGTTGAATGGGGTGGTCTTTCATCTATCATGTTTAGGAAAGTACGAGTCGCCCCAGGAGCGTGAGAGGTAAAAAAAAAACACGGAGTTTAAAGTCTATGTACATGTTAGTGTATATGGCTCGAGTGAAATTGACACCGGGTATAGCGGCTGACTGCATTGTCGTGGAAATTATTGCATGTATTTATTTTGACAGGGAGATAGGGGACCACCCGTGTTAGCCTGCACTATAGTCCTATATATATATAAGGCTTGGTGATGAATGTGGCTGAGGCTATACACCATAGCCGTCCTCTTGATGATAAAGGGGAATTTGCATTTTATATTCAATTTGTTTATTACTACAGATTGTTATGCTTATTTAGAGATAACGATTTATATGTACTTACAATGGAAATATTTATAGGTCTACCTAAAATATCACAAATAACTTTACCCAGGGTCCACATCAAAACCTGAAGACCTGAATAAACCAAGTTACACACATGCAACCTCATTCCGTGTGAATGAACCCAGTTTCTAACATTTTGAATACACTATATTAGACATACTTCTTTCACTGGAACACTGTTCCATACGAAAATGACTTCTCACATGTGTATAAATCTGGTTTCTCAAATGTAAACATATATCTACACAATTCATTCAACATATCTATTCCGTATTACACCGTGAAAAAAGTGGGTACAGTACTCATTCATAGGTATTTTGAATGCCAACGGAACAAAGGCAAATTCAATAAAGCGCTTTAGCGCTTTTTGTTGGATATGCATTTGTCCAGTTGGGATACATATTATCTATGAATGCCAATTGGACAGTAACATATTTATATTTACCTTTTTGGTATCTGTTTATCTCATAGAAATTTCAATTACACTCATTACTTTATCATTTAGTTTAAATAATGTGTTTGTTGTATATGTTTCGTTCAATAGAATAAAACAGCCATCGGTCAGCGAGGGCCAATGTAACAATTATGACGTCATAATAATCATGACGTCAACAATCGGCTAATGACATTCACAGGCTATTGTCCTATAATGAATATCATCTAAAAGTAGTAAGGTTATATAGTGGCAATGCCATACGATGTTCAATATATACATGTAAACATTGTTACACAGGTAGAAACTTAAGTAACATTATTTCATTCTACTTCACTGTATGAGGTCTTAGCTACAGAAAACCGTACCTACTACACATGTAAACATTTTATTAACATAGTCAAGAAATTACACATAATGATGTTATGGACGCGACTTTCCTTTGCAGTAACATATTGTTTTCCAACAAACCCAGGTGGAGTAAAATGGTATGGGGTGGATGTTGCGGTATCTGTGTTGTAGCATTCAAGTGAGGTGGCACTATAAATGATACCGTTGGAAGCACGGACCAACTATAAACAGAACACAATACGTCTCCAGCAAGCACGTAGGCTTACACACATAGGGAGATATTAGCCAGGTGGCATAGGACTAGAAGTTAGGGCCTGATAAGGCAGCTCCTGCGAATTCCCCGAAATTGTATTGATTAATGTAGATATAATAATTGTATTGATTGTATAAATTGTATATCTATGTACTGTAAATCGCTTTAGACGAATGTCATAGATGCCAACATGTATCAAACTACATTTTAAATAAGAACCTGGAACGATTTTGTACTGTAAATCGCTTTAGAGTGGCTTATTATAGCTAGATGGGGCGCTATATCAAGTGTTGTATATTATTATTATTATTATTATTTCTGTCCCGTAAAGAAATAGGGGATTTTTTTTAAACGAATGTCATAGATGCCAACATGTATCAAACTACATTTTAAATAAGAACCTGGAACGATTTATTTCCCATGACACCCCTTTAGGAGGCGAACCGGTCGATATCGTAACCTAATAGCCGGGCAGGTCACGGAAGTTTTTAAACCCGCAGATTAGCCGCCGATAACCGATCTACGTCATTCGCGTCTATTAGCGTCTGTCTGTTAAGTCACTTTGATCATACCAGCATGAAGATCTGGCTGATACGCAAGCCATTCCCCTTTCTACATACACCTACATGCGATATATATGGAGTACACAGACAAACTCATACAAATATAACATGATTTTAAGTATAAGGTTTAGCTGTTGGTGTTTTGTGATATAATCGTCATATAATAGAGAAAACATCGACTTCAATTACAGCGAAAGAGAATGCAGTATAATAGAGATATTTTGCAACAAATTAAAATAGAAACGCCGACGCAAAATCTTGTATCTTTTGTTATTATCTCATCTAATCTGTAGCAATTCCATTTTGTTGATTTCTGTAAACTTGTATTCATTTAAATCGAATCGAACTACAATGTATTTTAAACGCAATTTCTATTTCATGTTTATTAATTATTGTTTATTACACTTCAGATACAATCTGGGTTTTTTTTTTAGTTTTTTTGTATATGGACATCGTAGAGTTGAATCACTGATATATTCTGCAATTAATTGTATTCCGCAATACACAAAGATAAGTGCAGAATTCCCAGTGTAGTATAAGGGAGACAATTGTTTGTATCCCCGGAGAAGTTAAGGTAGGCTAAACAATTATATTTGCTTCTGTAGCGTAAGGGAGACAATCCATAATCTGAACGAAAACCAAGAACTCGCTCAGGAAGACGAAACAGCTGGTGCATTGTAATTCATTTTCGGCAAACTCTATTAATTACCAAAATATTAAAAGTGGGTTCATCTTTCTTATCAAAACAGATATAAGCAGTATCTACTTGTAACTTGCAAGTTATATTGTTTTACTGAACATCCGCTAGTTTTAGCTATATTGGTAGGGTAATTTTGAATATTTTAATTATTTTTAAAAAAAAATCCTTAATGCCTTAAATTGATTAAAGAAAAACCCTATATGGAACAAATCACAATTTGAATGAATGACTCTTAAATAATCAGTTATCATACCATCTGAGTCTGTTTGTAGCCAAATAAAGTAAACATTTAACTGCACCGTATTCCCATTTTGTCCACTTGCAATGTAAGACCCATCAGTGGTACCAATAGATAAAAGAATGAAAACATATTCGAGCAAGTCAGTCTTACAATGTATGTGTTTAGATAAGACCTTTTAGGAATCAACAAAACCAACTGAACGAGACGTATATATAAACTCATACCAGGTCAGGACTGAGATGAGAAAATTTATCGAAGGAATAAAGAATATTTGACTGATCCAAAGATGGCCAAATCATAAAAATAGCAAATGCAAATTATTCTGATACAAAGGTATTTGTACTACAACAATTATGGATTAAAGATTTATCAATATATATTAATCAATTTTATTAGCCGAATGGCAGTACGCAGAGTCTTCATACGGAAGGAAAGCGGAGTACCCGGAGAAAACTTACGGTATCGAACAGGTGATCCCCTACCTTTTGATACCCCAGTAAGGAACTGAACCCCACCCAAAAGGTAGATTCATTATCCGCTATAGTCCTGTTTCACTGCATCACTATTTTGTGATTCAGTTACTTTAACAGGTTAACTCGTGGATATGTTCACGCAAATGTACACAGCGCAAGAACGCGAGCATTTCAAGACCGCGATAATTCCGACTTTCAACGTACTCAATGGCATTGAGTGAATATATATAGTATGGAGTTGGGCCAATAATTTGGAAGTAGAAGTAAACTTGTGATATGTCAATCAATATATATTCGCAGTTCAGATAATGTGTATATTCTTGTATAATCAACATTCCCGACGTTAAAGTCACAAAATCGTTATTTACAATTTCATTCGACCGACGAGATGATCGTTTCGCTATTAGATCCATCTTAAAGAAGGTTAAACCATACTCTTTAAACAATCAATAGATGAGGCTGATATATTGTTTTTAATTCAAATTATGATATATTTAAACATGATATAAAAATGCATCAAACGCCTGTCTCAAACACTTACTGGGTAGGTAAATATTCCATTTTAATACTCAACAATATAAAAACAGATAACAAGTACACAACGCCGTCCTTATCAGTGTATTCGACATGCGTGGCCTTAATACAATAAATATGTGCATCACATCAGCTCAGTTCATATTGACGTATGTCAGTAAAAAAAGATAACACACTTACCAGTTTGGCGTCAAACAGGAAGATCAAAATGGCGTGGCAGTCGGTCCCGACCTTTCTTCTCCTATTCATCCTTGCTGGCACAGTGACACACGGCCACACTAACCAGGAACCTCATCAAGACGGTGTAGGGTAAGCAAATAATTACCATGTTTGGTGAGTCTAAAACGGTACAGAGGAGTGTGGGATTATTGTTTTCGACACATCCATATGGCAAAATAAAATAACATGGACATTATTGTTATGTGTCACTTCAAGGGAGAGATCTTCAATTCAAACTGTAACATGCTAAGCCAATGAAAATAATATGAGAAAATTGTTTCTTTTTACTTTCTGGACAATATTAAAGCGGTATTGTTGTTAAATATAACTTCACGTCTGATAACACGTTATCTTTTCCACATTGTATACCACCATTTTTAAGCTGTATATAAATCACCCCAAAATTATGAAAAGAGGTATGACGCACTATCCCTATTTCTACCTAAACGTAACCAACGAGAAAATCAAAGTAACATTTTATATTTCGGCAAGTTTAGATATCAGTTTTATATCTAGTATATCCTAATGTCCATAATCAGGAAAACAGGAACAAATCTTGGATATGTGCCTTGCAATAATTTTCACAGGTCATCGAATCATTTATCATAAAATAAAACTTTAATCCTATTATCAAAAAGTGGTACTGTCATGCGCTGTTACCGAAAAGTACATATATACTCTTCTATTGTCTGTAAGAAATCTATTATTTTACGAGAAAATAACAAGCTTGCTGAACTTGATAAATTCTTTCAACCTTGTTTCAAAAATAGCTTTTAATGAGTTTGACATTCTTTCATAACTTGTAATATACATGATATGACGTATAAATAAGAAAGTACAACATCCACATGATATTGCAAAAGACTCTATCAAAAGTATTGATAAGCTATGATATATGTTTTGTAGGCATGTGACCCGATATAAAGTAACGAAAGACATGTACAACGCCTTGATGGAGAGGCTAGAACGACAGGAAGCATCTCTTCGGCAATTGCAGACAACGGTAGCAGAGAAAGAAAAGCGAATAGAAAGGCTGGAAAACGAACTGCAAGAAATAAAGATGGAAGTTGGAGTTCAACAACGCCACCAAGTGCCCTCCAGTGAAACTGTTCCGAAGCATCTGAAGGAAATGCCACAGTTTTCTCCGAATCGACAACAAGATGGCGATTCAGAGGAAGTCTACCAAGCAACAGTTCCTACACTTGATAACGACAAAGCGCACATGGTCAAGAGACAGAGAAGAACCAATACTGGTATGGTTCAAGATTTTTCGATAAATACATTTTAAAACAGGGAGGATAATTTTGAATCAATTAATAAAACAATTTACACACAGATATTTGCACAGATGATACAACATAGTCGAAAAACATCGACGCAATGAAAAATCATGAGGAATAAATAAAAATTTCATATCATTTATGGTCATTTATTCTGTCATTCCAGGTGTTGCCTTTAGCACATCCATGCAGAACGATGCGAGCGTTCTCGAGCACGAGACGCTGATATTTGGTCACGTGATATTGGATGAAGGCAGCGGGTACAACAGTGGTGATGGTATATATACAGTCCCACAGAGTGGTGTGTATGTCTTTACTTGGTCTATCACTTCCGAAACAAATCATTATGGTAGGAATGACATTCACACCAATTTGATGCTGAACGGATTGGATGTTGGTGGGATAGATTCGGACGCAGATGCAAAAAACTGGGGAAGTGCAACTGGTGTGGTTGTAATGTCTGTTGAGGCAGGAGATCATGTATACATACGTGTGACTACCGGCTCGTCGGGTAAAATAATAAGCCGTACGGAATCTAAATCGACCTTTTCGGGATGGCTTTTGTTCTAGACAAAACGTATAGGCTGATCATAAAAGCAGAAGGCGTTGTCTTTGAAAGGAAAATTTTGATAAACGTACATATTATTTAACAACACTCACTGCAGCATTAGACCAGTTCATCCTCGTTTGATATTACAAACTTTTTTATCAAAATGAGAACAGCGTCAAGCAATGTTGCTTTGAAAAGTTATACTGCATACAAAATAATAAAGTTTTAAGATTTTAAATTAATTTCCTTAACAATTATTTAAAAGATGCTACTATTTTGTCAGAAATAACAAACAAATTATTTTATAAAAACATAACTAGCCACCATCTGTATAAGAGTAAATAAAGAAATTGGTATATTATATGTTGTATTTTGTTGTTTTTACGTTATACAAGTTAACCTGAACACATACATATATTATTATAATCTGGGAGAATTAAATCAAAAATGACATTAAAAGACATCACTGGGAATTGAGAAGACCCTAAAACAAAAGGATAAACTGTCATCGAAAAACGAACTGCAATTTCACTCGAAATCATATTGTTAGCATATCGGACGCAAAATAAGGTGCTCCGCAAAATTAAGCGTTTCATGTACTACATTTGAGCCGTTATCACGTAGGTATGTAGGTCATCATTTATCTAAAAATGTATTTAATATATCTTCAATTATTTCAAAAACTAAACTCCAATATTCTTCCCTTTTCGTAGACGTCACTGCATATTCCATTCCAATTTTCTCATATATTTTGCTGACTGCATGGTGTATTTCGGTTTATTTCAAATTTAATTTTTTTCGTGTAAGACTGAAATTTTCAAATACATTCAAAGAAAAATGTCCCAAATTAAACAAAATTGATATTATTGCCAAATATTTCACACAAGTAGAAAAAGCCAGGACAATTAATCTCAATTACGATGGTATGGCTTTTTTTCTAATAGTTTGGAGTTTCAAATTTCAATCATTACAATCTATATTAGTTGTAATATCAAATGTTGAATTGTATGTCCAGATAAGGGAAGGGTTCGATATGGTGTGGACTTACTGATAAGATTGTTTTCTCTCACTTCCTTCCATGTTAAATAACGTTTGCCCGTGTAAGATGACTATACTCGCTATGGTTATCTTACTTAGACTGATCACATTGCGAACGATTACAACAAGAAGTAACTTTTGTTTTAAATATCTATATTATATTTTCTCAATTACTTAAATGCATTACAAACGTTCAAGCAGTATTAATTAAAACATTCTTTTAATATTTTACCCATTTAAAATTCATGTATCGAAGAAATATCTTTTTTGTTAAGTCATTTAATTACGGCCTATGGAAGAAGCTGCATGAAAACCAGTAAGATTAAAAACTGCCGTGGCCTTCTCATGAAAAAGTTGTTTTGAGGGTATGAACGTCATTTCTTTGATCACTTACGTGAAAAAAATAAAACTGAAAAATTTAAACAATTATAAAAAATCCTCAAAAATATATCACTGCACATTTTTGGAAAAAAAAGAAACGCAAAAAACCATCAATCAACTTATTCATGTATACGTTATTGTCATATTTATTAACGCTGAGCTTATTTTTATTTTTTTAATTTCCGCTCTACTAACCTGTTAGTGTATTCCAACAACTAGTCAATGTAAATTTGCAACTTCAGTGTTCATTGTCATATACATGTAAGGCACGTGCTGTAAGGTAATTTGGTCATCGCGGCTGACTGTCGCAACCGTTAAGTCCTGAAATAAACAGTAAATCTCCATCAGACTGTATATTATATCCTGAATTATTTCAGTACAAACTCATGATCAGTCAATATTTTTATAGTTGAAAAAGGATACCAATGTTTTAAATTAATTCTTGTGAACTGATGTTTCACACTAGACGAATGTGCTTCTTATCAGTTTGACACACGTGTTTGTCGCTGCACAAAAAATCAAAATGGCGTGGCAGTCGGCCCTCGTTGTCTTCATTCTCGTTGTTGCAATAGACCTCAGCCATGCAAATCATGGGTACCCCTCTCATGCACATATGGAAAGGTAAGGATACAAGAATCGTATTCGGTAATTCAGGTTCCTTGTGAGAAAACAGTTACTGTGAATCAAAATATTTCGTGGATTCATTAATAAGAACTGCATATGTCTACGAAGTATTTACAGACTTGACATGAAGATATAATTATACGCCCTGCTTTCGTGGGTACATTTGCTCATAATCCACTATTTATGTATCCCCAAAATGTGTGGTTTAGGGAAAACTACGTAATTTGAACTTCAAAAAAATACTGATTTCACATTATTTGTTTTGCTTCTCATGGTGAAAAGAACTCAATGAACAGTTGAGAATTATTCATTACCAAACTTTTATAACGTTGCTTTACATAGGAGTTAGGAGTAGTTTCAAATAGTAAATATAGCTTCCCATTATTGCAATGACATACAGCAAGTCAATTTTCCTCAAAACTCTGCATGGTTGAATAGCAATTGTCATTAGAAGATACTGCCCGCGTTAATTACAACTAACGAATCTTAAATGCTCCACGGCTGAGTTTTCAGTGCATTTTTAAATAAGTCTTCCCTTGAAGGTTTTTGTCACGTGATGAAGCCATCAGAGTGATGTTTGAGTCCCTGATGGACAGACTCGAGAGACAGGAAGTAGCCATTCGTCAATTACAGACAATGGTGCCGGAAACTTTAAAGGAAACACGCACTAAAAACCAGCAAATCGAGCGTCTAGAAAGTTTCTTATGTGAAGTGATGGACAAATTAAGAGAGAAAGATGGCCAGGTAAACAGACTGGAGAATGAACTGCAAGAAATCAAGACGGAGTTTAAAGCACAACGGCATGACCAAGTACTTCCCGGCAAAGCCGTTTTAAAACACATGAAGTCAAAAGGAAATTTAAAAATTCAGCAAATTGGCGAACCCGATGACGGTACAAAAGAAGAAACTTCTACAAAAGATGACTCTAAGCTAAAGGTGGACAAGAGACAGCTACACACTAGTAAGGTTTTATAAATTAATGGCGTAGATAGCTGCATGCCAAATGACTATATTAGGTTTCTGGACATGCTTTGTTTTCAACGTTGTACATGTAGATATGTTGCTGTGATGAAATAAAAAAAATCCTTTAATATTTTTCCAAAATATACACTAAAATTATCGCAGAAGATACGCAAATGTACAAATACAGAATTTATCTACAGATCTTGTATACTTAAGTTTTTTCAAGTCTTAAAAATACTGTTATACAAAAGTTGCCATCATCAATTCCCTAAATCTATCATTTCAGAACAAGATGTTGCCTCCGTGGCTTTCAGCGTGGCCCTGCAAAACAACATCAACGTTCACGAACACGAGACACTGGCTTTTGGTCACGTGATATTGGATGAAGGCAGCGGGTACAACAGTGGTGATGGTATATATACAGTCCCACAGAGTGGTGTGTATGTCTTTACTTGGTCTGTCACTGCTGGTACCCACTCCGGTGGACACGACGTCTACACCAACTTAGTGGTCAATGGATCGCCAGTAGGTGGCATCGATTCAGATTCAGATGCCTCCAACTCAGGAAGTTCAACTGGTGTGGTCGTTACATATGTTGATTACGGGGACCATGTTTTCATACGCACGGGCTCCTCAGGTTCAATCACTAGTGGCCAATCTGCAAAGTCGACCTTTTCTGGGTGGCTTTTGTTCTAAATACAACTTATATTCGATTTTTTTACATTTCCATTAAATTCAAGATTTACTGTTCAGTGATAAATTGTCTATTGTATACATCAAGTATTTTGTGCAGTTATGTTTAATGTGAATGTTTGATTTTCAAAATGAAATCATGCCCAAATTTATTGGAATTATAAATTTGTTTTCTTTGCCGTCCTATAAATCGTGAGAATTCGATCTCTTTCTGACAAAGGTGTACTTTTATCCACTTCCCCCTTAAGTAAGTGGAGTTCGAGCTCTACCTAGCCAAGACAAAGACAAAGGTGTACTTTTATCCACTTCCCCCTTAAGTAAGTGGAGTTCGAGCTCTACCTAGCCAAAACAAAGACAAAGGTGTACTTTTATCCACTTCCCCCTTAAGTAAGTGGAGTTCGGCCTCTACCTAGCCAAGACAAAGACAAAAGTGTACTTTTATCCACTTCCCCCTTAAGTAAGTGGAGTTCGGCCTCTACCTAGCCAAAACAAAGACAAAAGTGTACATTTATCCACTTCCCACTTAAGTGGAGTTCAGGCTCTATCTAGCCAAAACAAAGACAAAGGTGTATATTTATCCCCTCCCTCTTAAGTAATGGGAATTTGAGCTCTATCTAGCCAAAAAAAGACAAAAGTGTACTTGTTTCCGCTCCCCTTTTAGTAATGGAAATTCGAGCTCTATCTAGCCAAAAAAAGAGACAAAAGTGTACTTAAATCCATTTGTCTTGCGGCCAACAGGTTTTACCTCCCCTTTGGGTTTTCGTGTTAGTTCGATGTTGCTCACTTCAGTACGTGATCTATCGACGTATATCCTTGTCTGTTGACTTTTCACCAATTGTTACAACCTTTCCCCCATGCATATCATTCTCAACAGTGTCGCAGTTTGCTGGTGTGTGATTTATTAATTACCAACTTCTGAATATATGCGTACTACACTTCTCTCTATTGTTTATAATAGTCTCCGTATTTGGAAACCATTTATCCCTTAAGAACTATTTATATGGCGTTTTTTTCTTATTTAATAGTGTCGGAGATGTTGAACATGGGAACATGAAATACTTATACACTTACAGAGGAAGTTCAATCGGTCATCTATATTTGGGGGGGGGGGATTTGGACAGTTAATGTCTCATTGTCAACTTGATAAAAGAGACAAAAATTATTATTGCGGGCTTCACATTAAAATTGTTTCATCTATAAATAGTTGTTAGATGTTGGTCCTAAATCTTTGTCGGTGCAACTTCTACTCTAGATTTTGGTACACGAAATTGTCAATAGATGCGTACGGCAAACACTTTCATGAAAGTGTTGATTTGTTTGTGTTTTACGTCCTATTAACAGCTATGGTCATTTAGGAAAGACCTGCCAGGTTTTGCTGGTGGAGGAATGCCGGAGTTCCCGGAGAAAAACCACCGACCTACGGCTGATACATGTACCTGGCGACTGCCCCACGTGAGCCTCGAACCCGCTACCCAGTGGTGGAGGGCTAGTGGTACCCTGTAGTAGAATGTCAGACGCCTTAACCACTTTGCCACCACGGCCCCTTTCATATGTCTGTGTGGATTTTGTGTATGTCAGTATTTGTTGTTTTCTTTAATAGCAACTAAAGGAATGAAAAACATTGATGAATGATGATGATGATGTTTTGTTTTGTTTTTGTTTTGTGTGCTTTTGAATATGTGCATTCATGTACGTTATGTCTATGCCATAACTTTTTATGTGATATTTTTAAATACAAAAATTTAAATATAAACAATTACATTGTATAAAAAAGTTATGTTTCCCAGTACATCACACCGATACCAACAGGTACTTGGTATTTCAGAACGAGGTGTTACTGTAGTAGTTTTCAGTGTGGCATTACAGAACAACATCAACGTTCACGAACACGAGATACTGGTTTTTGGTCACGTGGTATTGGATGAAGGCAGCGGGTACCACAGTGGTGACGGTATATATACAGAGTGGTGTGTAGGTCTTTACTTGGTCTATAACTGCTGGTACCCACTCCGGTGGACACGACGTCTACGCCAACTTAGTGGTCAATGGATCGCCAGTAGGTGGCATCGATTCAGACTCGGACGAATTCAACTAATTTGGTTGTCATACGATATTACCAAGGCGACCATGTATTAAGACGCAGAGGTTCCTAAGGGTCAAATGTCAGTTATCACGAGTCAAAGTCGACCTTTTCTGGTTGGATTCTTTCTAAAGGAACATAAAGCCAGAAATATTTGAAGTACGTCAAATATGAGAAACATGAACCATAAAAGTAGCATACCACACTTTACCGAAGCGAATCGTTGATAGTCCTTTTCTTTGCAGTTCCAACAAGTCTCGCTATAGAATGCAACTTCATTTGAATAATTAAATGAAATTATTTTTTCAGTGATTTTGATGTTTAGCAGAAATCAAACACCGTAACATTTTTTTTAAAGGAAAACGAAAACTCAACATATTCCCAAATAACGTATTGAAAAGGCCTAACCTGGCAAAACCATATCCACACAATTATTATGTTCTGCAGAAATTGTAAGCAAAACGTTAACGTTTAAAATAGTTGTTAAGGTCAAATATCCTTGAGATCCCAGAAAGACTCGTGAAATATTCGGTATTCATCCAGTCTTATTTGTATTAAATACCGTTGTAACATTAGCAAGTGGCACAAAGGGACTGTATTGATAATTTGATAACCTGTCATTCCTTGTTATATAAAAATATATTAAATGCTGAACTGCTGGAGTTTTCAGTAAATCCGATCTCTTTTACTTTGAATATCGGTACAGTTTTTACCATTGTGTTAAGCTTTCGTATCAAGCAAGCTTATGAACCTTCTGTATTTGGTTTTAAGTATTAGACACGCGATCTCTGAAACCTTATATATATTTGTAAATGTTAGTTATTTGAACTAACTTGATAACCTTTTATCCCAACAAACTTAAGGCCGCATGTTGCCCGAGGTATTACGGCTCTTCTGAATCACCTCAGCAAAACGTAATCCCAGATGGACGTTCGACAGATGGACGTACGACAGATGGACGTACATTGTACGACAGACAAAATCCAATTTTAATACATTACAAATAAAACATAGCAAAACTGACAACTGAACAAAGAAGTTTAACAATTACTGTTTATTCATAAAACATCAAGACAACTGTCAAAATGGACCGTCTCTTGTACATCAATATGTTTACCAGTGCAACACGTCAGATGACTAGTTTAATACAGTGAATGGGTTACGTCACTTCTTTGGTTTGTCGGCTAGAAATAAAACGTTCTAAGCCAGCTACGTTTGCGTATATGTATATGGCACTGCTGTCAAAGACAATGACCGTCTGAACGTCAGCCTTTCTGTTAACACCTTGACATCAAGACATTATGTAAGCATCGACGTTCCATTTCTAACAGCCATTCCGGATTGATCGTACAGACGACCTCCAATAGTATGCATAAAAAGTACAATGTATAACGTTTTTAATTCACCGACAATCTGTCCCTCTGTCATGACGAACCGATAAGTCGGCACGACTGACTGTCAAGTGCCAATGATCACAGAAAATAGTAAAATTAGCCTCAACCCTATTTTGCCTAAACTACATAATATACCATTGGGTCAGGTCAACTGCTGTACCTGAGGGGAAATGGCTTTTGTCATGTACACAAACATGGTAGCATCCCAAACGAAATGTTGCAAATATTTAACGTTCGTAGTTTGGATACGATCAATCCAGGATGACTGTGATGCTTACGAGAGTAAATTTCTACTTAGCATCGCCTATCCCTCGTTTGTTTGACTATCGTTATATAGCTGGCCTTACCAATCAGTAACATCTGGCCTTACCAATCAGTAACATCTGGCCTTACCAATCAGTAACATTCTAGATCCTACAGAAACCTTACAAAATGATCAAATGTGTTTACGACAAATGTTAACATCATATACTGTAAAAGTTGAAATGTTCGCCGTGTGGAAATGTTCGACTTTTTGCGTTGAGTAAATTAGCGCAAAAATAATCTATACGAAAATATTTGTTTACAGACTACACCGATTAAATATGAATTGAATATATATAGATTTCAGAAATATTCCAAAAGCGAAAATTGCCAAAGTACATGTACCATAACTTTAAAATGTCACAACGCAAACATTTCGACATGCGAAAATGTCTCCACTTTAACAGTATTTCGTGATAGGACAATTATACCAATATGGCTATCATGTAGTCACATATTGTCACATATAATCCGGTTTCTGTTATGGTCTATATACAGAAGGTCACGATCTCCTCACAAAACTCTCCTAAGATTGGGACAACAGTATACAATATTGACCTGTTTTTAAATAATGTTTTGACTAACAACCTTGAAAATGATGCATGTAAATATATGCCCAATGCAGTTAAAGAGATGGAGTGAGCTGGAAAAGTTTCCTATCGTCATTATCTTTTTTTAATAGTAGAGTCATGGGAGGCGACAGAATTGCATGTTTTTATTGCCATGCAGTAGACAGTAGAAAGTGACTTGAATAGAATAGTCTAGTGCAAAAACACAATAACACATTATAATACTATCACTGTGATATATATGTATAAACTTGTCCACACTGTTGGAATTACTTCTTTGCCCCATATATACTGTATATATATACTGTATAGGAAAGTATCTCTGGTAAGTAGGAAACATAAATATTAACATGGACATGTATTATAGACATGTATTCCATGCCAAAACCCTTATACATAAATGCATTCTCCAAGGGAAACTTGCTAGTATAGTTTTGTCCGTCCTCGATAATCCAGGGGTTTTGCTCTCCACACCGCTGGAATATGTCATAGAAAATTTGAAGTCTCAGCCTGTACAACCTTATGGGTGAGACCAGAAGACTAGTTTGATCATTTGATGTATATCTCTGTAATCTTCAAAGGACAGGTATCGGCCTACTGATTGGTCAGCTTTTTTCACCCGAGACTGATCAAATAAGTAGCCGTACATGTGCCTTTAATTTGCTGACATATCCAGGATTGCAGAGTGTGAAAGTGAGTGTAACCCCTGGAGTATTGAGGATGAGTATTGTATGAAGGGGTACAATAACCCAGCTATCAGTTTTAAATACTGTAATCCTTCGGTCAATACTGTAATATTCTATCACTATTGCCGAAGAGGGAATTAATAACATATTAAGTGCATCTAGCAAAAAAAACATAGAATCAAAACATTTTTTCTTAATCTTTCAAAAAAATTGGCATGCAAGGCATAATGATTTTGTTTTCAATGAAGTCCTTCAATTCCAATTTCTGCCTAGAAAAAAATATCCATCTGGGAAAAAATAGTACAGTCTGTGCTGTAAAGGAAAATTAAACATTGTCAACATAGGTCGTAACTATAGCAAACAGCAGTGATGAAAACAACCAATGATAATCTTAGAATTTGTCATGTGATGTACAAAATAATTGACGATAATGTCTATGTGTGACGATGTGGGTTTTCTATAAATAGTAACATGTACCACACTGTCGTTGTAAGTTTAATCAACAATATCATCGCAAGGAATAAAAACAATTAATGCCAATGTTCTGCATTTAAAATCATTCAAGTACCTACTTTCAACCATTTCTTTATCATTACATATAAAAAGTCCATTCAAGTATTATGACATTCTAGTACCTACATTTATTTTTTCCTACATCATTAAATAGAAAAAATGACCATTCAAGTACCTACATTCATTCTTTCTGTATCATGACATAAAAAGTCCATTCAAGTATCTACTTTCAACCATTTCTTTATCGTGACATTAAAAAGTCCATTTAAGTACTACATTCGATCATTTCTACATCATTATATATAAAATAAATTCCTGTGTTACAACACATTCAAAATAAAACTGTACATGGTTTGTTCCAAGTGTTTCATACAACCCAATACTTTCATCCAAAATTTAACTGTTTTGTATATTCATAGTTGCATCATTCATCTACAGGTAATCAGGAAATCTGATGCATTTCTGAAAAAGGATTGTTTCGTATCTTATGAATACCTATAATATTGTATCGTAAGTGTGAAAATTTTAACAAATAACTTGGATGTAAATACCTCCCCCATTTTGAGTTGGGCAAATATCTGATGAAAATCTCTGACATTCCATAAAGTGGATGAATACTTTGATGAAAAAGGATTTCATTGAATGGGGTGAATACTTTACCTCTTATACTCCCTTGAGTGGGGAGAAAACTTTGGAAAATACCTTTTTATGCCCCCGCCATAAAATGTCCCGTCCCGTCCCGATTCAATGTAAACACTTAGCAACTTCATTCTTTGACAGATTTTGGTCAAACTTTATACAAAGGTCAAGTATGAGTATACGTCAGGCAACGTTGTGTTTCAGGGTTCCAAGGTCAATGCCAAGGTCACGGTTGCTACATAGGGGGCATTCATGTCTTACAGACATTTTCTAATTTTCAGTTGACTTCTTCTTAATAAACCACTGACTGGAATTTGACCAAATTTGACTGAACCCCAGGGGACTGAGGGGCTTTGCCAAAAAGGGGTAATTTGGCTATATAGATTTAACCCTTTCACCACTGTAGACCATAATGGACTCGTCCCGATCAATGCATGGTAGAGTCTACTAAAGTTACATAGGGGTGAAAGGGTTAAGAGGCTTCATCTCTGGTGAGTGATTCAGTCCCACTTGGCCTCTTGTTTCAGTTCAGTGATATATTGAATGTTGCTCCTAAAAGTGTGTCCAATGTTAAGCTCACCTGGCCAGAAGCTTTAAACAACTTCTTCTGAAAAACCAAAATGACCAAGGTGATGTTTTTTGGCTAGAATCATACTGGGGTGAAGGAGTACTTAGTTTCTTAAAATGAATGACCTTCACCCTTATTCAGAGTCACAAGGGTCAAATATGTTATAAAAACAGTTTCTGAATAACCAAAATGATTAGTGTCATGATATTTGGCCAGTAGCCTGCTCAGATGACGAGATATCAAGTTTGTTCATGTGAATGACCTTTACCTTCTTTCAAGGTCACCTATGGTCAAATGTGTATAAACTATTAAATGACCTTATCTCAATTAACAAAAAGGTCTAGGGTAGTGATATTTGGGATGAAGAGCTTTAAAGTTTGTTCAACTTAATGACCTTGTTAGACTTTCATGGTCACAGGGGTCAAATGTGTTTAAATCTTTTAGCATGGTCTTTTGAAAGACTTTGAGTCAAGACACTGATATTTTGCATGTAGCTTTATTTAAGTCCAATTTAAATGTTACAAGTGTGAGATTAATACCAGGTGAACGATGCAGGCCCATTGGGCCTCTTGGTAAATGTTTATTTAAATATATTGAAATTTTCTGTTTCAGCTATAGATGGAGAATTTAATCCCCAATCAAATCCAACATACATATCTGCACACGTAAAAGTATTAGAGGAAGCACGCAGCCAAAGTCAGGGCAAACTGCAACAGATGCCTATGGGGGCTAACCCCTACACTGCCATTCCTGGGGCAGCGATCCCACCTGGTAGTGCCGCCTCCGAGTCTCACCAGGCACAAATACATAGGTATGTATATACTTAGACAGGGCCTTCACATATAAAGGTATACATATATGCATTATCAGGGCCGTTATAATCAGAGCTGACATATACATAGTCAGGGCCTTCACATATAAAGTTATACATATATGCATTATCAGGACCGTTATAATCAGAGCTGACATATACATAGTCAGGGCCTTTACATATAAAGTTATACATTTATGCATTATCAGGACCGTTATAATCAGAGCTGACATATACATAGTCAGAGCCACCACATATAAAGGTATACATATATGCATTATCAGGACCGTTATAATCAGAGCTGACATATACATAGTCAGGGCCTTCACATATACAGAGATAAGAAATTAGAGCCACAAATCAAAAATTGATAAAGAGCAGAATCTGGTAATGGACAGAACATTACCTCCAAAAAGTTACTGTGGTGTCATTTCAAACCATCTGATTACCTTGCTGTAATGAGATCTCACATTTCTCAACTGTCTTATTTTAGGCACAAAAAATTGGGGCGAACACAGTCCGCACCTTTACCCCTGGGCCATCCTTACCTACAGCAGCATATTCTGCAGCAGCAGCAGCAACAACAACAGCAACAACAACAGCAACAACAGCAGCAGGAGAAGAAGATGAAAGAGAAGATGTTTGTAAAGCAACACATACGCCAAGCAGTTTTACAGCGAGCCAACAGCAAAACTCACATGGAGAATGTGGATGAGGAAACGGAGGCCAAACTACAACAGGTATTTATAGATATATTAAAAACATACACAAATGTAGTCTAGATATAAGTGTGTACAAATGTATATAATGAGAGAGTGTTGATGCCCCTGCCATAAAATGGGGGTCATATAGTGTTGCCCATGTGCGTCCCGTCCCATTCCGTCCAGTCCCATCCAGTCGCGTCCCGTCCCGTCCCATCCAGTCGCGTCCCGTCCCATCCAGTCGCGTCCCGTCCCGTCCCATCCAGTCGCGTCCCGTCCCGTTTCAATATAAACATCAAACAATTAACTGATTTCACATGGCGGCGGGGGAATTCATGTCTTACAGACACCTGGCTCAAAAGGCCAAGTTGCAGCGTCTATCGTATGTGCAATGTCAATTTTGTTCTTCTTCTTAATGACCAATCGGTCTGAGTGATGATATTTGGCCAATGACATTTTATGCTGAAGTGCTACAAAGTTTGTTCAAATAAATTACCTTGACTCACTTAGGTAACTGGGATAGAGTGCTATAAATGTTCTCAAATAAATACCCTTGACCTACTTTCAAGATACAAAGGTCAAATGTGCTAAAAACCTTTTAAACAACTTCTTCGGAATAACCAGGAGGCCCAGAATCATGATACCTGGTCAGTAGGTACCTGGGACAGAGTGCTTTAAAGTCTCCACAGATAAATGGTTTTGAACTACTTTCAAGGTCACAGGGGTCAAAAATATGAAAACCTTCAAACAACTTCTTCTGAATAACCAAGAGGTCCAGAGTAATGATACTTGGCCAGTAGATACCTGGGACAGAGTGACAAAGTTTCCTTAAATAATGAAATTTGGCCAATCGGTACCTGGGACAGAGTGATAAAGTTTCCTTAAATACATGACCTTGACCTACTTTTAAGGTCACATGGGGTCAAATAGTAAAATAGTTTAAACAACAACTTCTTCAGAATAACCAGGAGACCCAAAGTAAGGATTCTTGGCAAGTAGGTACGTACCTGGGGACAGTGCTATACCTTTCCCCTAAATGAATGAACATTACCTACTTTCAAGGTCACAGGGGTCAAATATGTAAATATCTTTAAACAGCTTCTCCTACAATACCAGGAGACTCGGGGTGATGATTTTTGACCAGTAGCATGCTGGGATAGAGCAATATAAAGTTTCATTTAGTCTGGAAGATTCTTAAGTCTCAGGGCCTCCTGTATTATGTTTAACCTTTGTTCCATTTAAGATCAATATTGTGAGATTAATTCCAGGTGAGTGATACAGGCCCATTTGGCCTCTTGGTTAAATTTGTGATTTTACAATTTGGATGGATGTGGACCCAATTAATCAAATTTAAACAATAAGAATTTCTGTTGTTCTTAATAAAATTGCAATATATATTTTCTGGTTTTAAGGAGATGCGTGAAACGAGGGAACAAAATGAATGTATTGTCATCAAAGACAACAAAATGGATGACTCCTCGAGTATGGAGAAGACACCAGATCTAGAAACATTCCCTGCTCACCACCGAGAGGCTGTTCGACCACGTCACAAGGGACCCTCACACCACCGCCCACTCGCACGCACACAGTCTAGCCCCCTTGTCACCTTCTCAATGCCCCCTCAGCAGCCCTCTGAGTCCAGCCCTGTTAGATACAATTTTACAACAGGTATGTATAGAAAATCCCAGTCATCCCCTGTTATCTGCTTATGTACAAAGTAGCATCTGCTAATATATGAAAAGGCAAAGCCTGTAAAGAGTGTAGCTTTTCATAATCTATGATATTTACTAATTCAGGATAACCTTAGACAAGATAATCTTGATTAAATGTTGACAAGTCGAGAAATAACGATTCAACACAAGCTGTAATGGGCTTTAAGGAACATCGTTTGTGTTGAGTGTTTGTATCATAGATGTTTGGTATTCACAATATAATTTTTCCATCAAAGATAGACATTTATTGTGAATGGAATTAACTGTGGCCATGGGTGATATTTACTGTGGCCATGGATGATATTTACTGTGGCCATGGGTGATATTTACTGTGGCCATGTGTGATATTTACTGTGGCCATGGGTGATTTTTACTGTGGCCATGGGTGATATTTACTGTGGCCATGAGTGATTTTTACTGTGGCCATGGGTGATATTTACTGTGGCCATGGGTGATATTTACTGTGGCCATGTGTGATATTTACTGTGGCCATGGGTGATATTTACTGTGGCCATGGGTGATATTTACTGTGGCCATGGGTGATATTTACTGTGGCCATATATGATATTAAATGTGGCCATGGGTGATAATAACTGTTGCCATGGGTGATATTTACTGTGGTCATGGGTGATATTAACTGTGGTCATGGGTGATATTAACTGTTGCCATGGGTGATATTTACTGTGGTCATGGGTGATATTAAGTGTTGCCATGGGTGATATTTACTGTGGCCATTTGTGATATTTACTGTGGCCATGGGTGATAATTTTATTAAATGTGGCCATAGATGATATTAAATGTGGCCATAGATGATATTAAATGTGGCCATGGGTGATAATAACTGTTGCCATGGGTGATATTTATTGTGGCCATGGGTGATATTTACTGTGGTCATGAGTGATATTTAGTACTACCCGACATGTACAGATCAAGTTTTCCCCCCTTGTCATAACCTTCGTTGTTGTATCTAAATGTTCAGATGAATACATCTGCCCACTTTATATTGCTTGTGTATACAGCTTATGGAAAAATTGATCTCCATTGTATGAATCTAATCTTTAAAGATGTCAGAAACGTTCCCAGACTGATCAGAACAATATATTTCCAATGTATCTTACATGTTGCTCTTTACATTGACAGGGTTAGCATATGACTCTATCATGCAAAAGCACGAATGCACTTGTGGCAATAATGCCAACCATCCAGAGCATGCCGGTCGCCTACAAAGCATCTGGTCCCGTCTCCAGGAGCAGGGTCTCAACACACGCTGCGAGGTACGTAACCATGAACTTAAGATGATACAAGTGTTACACAATCCTTAACCCTTTCACCCCTATGTAACTTTAGTATACTCTACCATTCATTGATCTGGACAAGTCCATTATGGTCTACAGTGGTGAAAGGGTTAATTGTGCATATTTACTTTTGAGACCAACCAGAACAAGATGGTTTCCAAGCAAACTGATCAAACAATTAAGAGAAAAGAAGAGAAAAGATCAAACTGACATAGAACTTATAAAGATGGTACGATGGTTGGCGTCAAGATCTCTCTTTGATCTCTTGTTATTTTAAACAACTTCTTCTGATGAACCAAAAGGCCTAGGGTGAAGATATTGGGCTGATCACATGCTTGGTTGATGAGCTACCAAGTTTGTTCAAATGAACGACCTAGACATACTCAAGTTCATATGGGTCAATTGTCTTGAAAACTTTCAAAAATTTCTTCTGAATAATAACCAAAAGGCTCAGGATGATGATATTTTGCCAGTAAAATGCTGGGTTGAAGAGCTACCAAGTTTGTTCAAATGAATGCCCTTGACTTGTTGTTTACAGGAGTCTATTGGTTTTAAAAAATAAAATTCAAATCTTTTCTTCTAAATAACCAAAGGGACCAGGGTGATTATATTTGGCTTGTCACATGCTGTTTTTAATGACTGCCAAGTTTGTTCAAATTAATTACCTTGACTTATATTCAAGGTCACAGGGGTCAAATAAGTAAAAAAATCTTTCAATAATTTCTTCTGTATTAACCTAAATTGCTAGGCTTCTGATAATTTGCAAATAACATGCTGGGATAAAGGGTTATTAGGTCACCTGAGACAAAGTCTCAAGTGACCTATTGCGATCGCATTTTGTCCCTTTGCGAGTTGCTTGCTCAGATTAGTTGCTGTCAATTTTTTTTCATGTGAATGACCTTGACCCATTTTCAAGGTCACATCTAGTCAAAGTGTATAAACCTTTAAATGACCTAATCTCAGTAAACAAAATGTCTTTGGTGGTGATGTTTGGCAAGTTGCATGCTGAGATGAAGGGCTATAAAGTTGGTTCAACTTAACGACCTTATTAAGACTATCAAGGTCAGAGGGGTCAAATATGCTTATATCTTTTAAGAGGATATTTTGAATGACTTAGAGTCATAGATAGTGAAATTCTGCCTGTATCTATATTTAGTCAACTTTTAAGGTTACAAGTGTAAGATTAAGGTAATAGGATTGTATCGTCATTTCTCAGTAGAATTTCTTCAAATTTTGTAGTTATATTGCTTTGAAGTAAAGAAAATTTTCTGCC